>CAUZXS010005438.1:0-72500 GCA_963585895.1 Sepioteuthis lessoniana | reverse complement strand
ATCAAATTGAACTGTGAGATGTTTAGTTCGCCTAAGTGGTACTCGCTGGATTTGGAGGAGTCAAGCTCGCCTGATACTATCCAAGTGTTACTTGCAGGATTTACCTCTATGGCTTGGAGCATGACCTTTCTTAAGGGCATTAGTCCAAAAGTGAATGTAATAGTACAACTGGAGTTTGAACTAGCTTACTTCAAGACTACAGTCCAGTACTTTAACCATTATGCAATGGAGACGTCCCCTAAACAGCAAAATTTTTTGAACAATCTGATTACTGTACAGTAATCAATCATACCTTCACGTTTTGTGCAACAAACGTTTTTGGTTATTTCAGTGGCTTTATGGTTTTTATAGCCTTTTAGCCCCAGCTCCAGCTGGACCACCTTCAAGTGGACAAATGATCAATGACAAGCAAAGCATAACACTAGACCTTTAGGTCGAGTACAAGCTATGAGCAGGCATACATGCTGAACTCATATTGCATTTAGTGGGTTTAAGTCCAGCAGGGTCACCTTGGTCACATTGCATCTAGTGAGCCTATGACTAGCACAGTGCCTGACCCCCCCCCCAAATCCCCACTATAAAAAAGACCTTGTGTCAAATCCTGTCTGGTGGGGGACATAGACAAATACTGCTTCTGTGGCTTTATGGCCTTGTTTGAACTAATAAAGAGTAAGTTCTTAAATTAGACAAAGTTTTAACTTTCCATCACCCATAGAGTGAAACAAAGCACAATATATCAATGTACCAACTATCATGACATTACCGACCTCAGAGTTACCTTTCATGACCTCAATCATTTTGGTCATGTTATATTTGCGCTGCAAACAAGCACGTACCAAAATATTGCAAAACATTTAATTGACCCTCATACTAATGGACATTACTGTATGCACCGTTCTTTACATCTAAATTTTGTAAAATGAAATGTTTTAATCATTGTGTATATCTTTGTTGTATTGTTTTTAACAGAAATGGTTTGAGATGTAAGAATCAGAGGTTGAAGGTCTTTTGTTGCTATGGTTTGGTTTGGTTTCTTTAGTTTTGGTTTGGTTTGGTTTCTTTAGTTTTGGTTTGGTTTGGTTTTATGGTATATCAACCAGTTTAGGTTATCTAACACCTAATCTGGTTTATACATATATATTAGATATATATGTTTTGTCACAAACAATTCAATTAAACATCAGTCATTTGTTTACACACAATTAAATAATCACTCAGTTCTATTTCTAACAATTCAATTTAGCATAGGTCAACAAAGTTCCAAATATTGCTATGTATCACTAACAATTCAATTAAACACAAGTCATTTGTTTGCACACAGTTAAATGGTCAAACAGTTCTATTTCTAACAATTCAATTTAGCATAAGTCATTTGTTTGCACTCAGTTTAAATGTCAAACAGAACTATTTGACCTATAGATAGGACCCTATCAGGTGCTACCACTGCAGACCAGAGTGGACCTGGGAGTGATGGCAATGAAGGGGTACTCCACATTCCCCAAAGCTTTCAGAATTACTGGAGCCTCACTATTAGATTGTTTAATGTCATATCAGGATATTCATTGGAGAGGGTCTTACTCCTCAGCAGAGATGCAGTTGGTGTATTTTACAGCTCCAGCCAACAGGTCTGGTCTTTTGTTAGAGTTTACCTCTTCTAAGTTAATGGTCAAGTGAATTATTAGTGGAGTCTACCAGTGCTTTTCAAAAGTCTGGATATAACAATGAAAGGAAATCATTTGATATTGTAAGTTTGGGTATTCTGTATTTTGATTAAGTTCAAAGAAAACTTTTTTTTTATAAGTAAGATTATTAAAAACATGCTCACCTGTTGGTTGGCCATCATTTTCAATAAGCCATATTTTGACACTTTTGTCATTTGAACCTGATGCTAAGAAGACACCATCATAGGAGAATGCACAACAAGTAACGTACCTATTAAAAGAAAATATGACTCATTACTAAACCACTGTTTTGTTTGATTTTTTTTAATGGTATTTCAACACATCTAGGGGTATTATGGGCCTAGAAGTCAAGGAATTGCATTTATTATATGCTTATATTTACATATTTTGTGCAGTTATTTAAGAGTTCTTTGTATAGTCATATATCATCTATTCCTATCTAATACAAATAATTTGTAGACATATTGTTTCAAGTATTCCTACCTAATACAAATAATTTGTAGACATATTGTTTCAAGTATTCCTACCTAATACAAATAATTTGTAGACATATTGTATCAAGTATTCCTATCAAATAGAAATAATTTGTAGACATATTGTTTCAAGTATTCCTATCTAATACAAATAATTTGTAGACATTGTTTCAAGTATTCCTATCTAATAGAAATAATTTGTACACAGTTAAATTGTTTTTAAGGATTCCAATCTAATTCTTATAATCATATGCTTTCAGACAATTATTTGTTTGCACACAGTTCTATGGTTTCAAGTAACGAATGATAATCCTTAGTAAACAATTATAGCTTCAAGTAACTATAAGTAAGTTGGCGATCTTAGTTGAGGGTGACCCAAAGGCTCCCTTTTCAATAGCTACAACACCGAGGTGTAGAGGAGGGCGCTACTCTATTCCCAGGAATGCTCCACTTTACCTTTGATCCTCACCTTATAATGCTGAGTGTTAAGCAAGGTGGCATCAAGTACCATTTTTTGAGTTTTTGGTATGACTCGGCCTGGGATTGAACCCTGGTCTCCCAGACCATTGGTGAACACTCTATAATGGCCCGGTACAATATCAATCACTATACTTAATGGAAATAATTTACAATTATATGGTTATCAAGCGTTCCTATCAAATACAAATGATTTTTAAACAGATTTATTTGACCCATTGATGGATCCGAGTGGAACTGGGTGTAATAGCAATCAAAAGGTACTCCACACTGCTCAGAGCTTCAGAACTGGAATGTCGCAATCAAATACAGTCTTACTCCTCCGCAGGAGATACAGTATCTGCCAAGCCCCACCAATAGGGTGGTTTGGTTTATTTGTTTAATGGCATATCAACTCCTTATGGGTTAGTCAATACTGAAATTTGAATTATTTCTAAATGGTTGATTGAGAAAATAAATATTTCCACTTTCAATCGTCGATCGAAACCGTTTTTTTTTTTAAATAATAATAATAATAATAATTATGATGCTGATGATCATAAATTCCTGTATAACACCAATAATTTGCTAGCAATTATATGGTTTCAAGTAACTAATAATAAAAGTTTGAAGTAAGCAGTTATAACTTTAAAAAAACTATTCATAATACGTACAACTAATTTGCATAAAATTATATGATTTCAAGTATTCCTATTAGATATGAACAATTCTAAAGATATCTACTTGACCCATAGATTAGGCCCTAACAGATACTTCCACTTTAGGTTAGATTGTACATTAGCCTATAAAATGCCTCAACTTGACACTTAAGATATTATTTTAGATATTTTGGGGAGAGGGTTTTTTTTTTAATATATCAATAAATATGCTAATATCTACAAAATATTAATTTTTACAAACATTTACTTACCTAGTGTGACCTTCAAATATTTTAAGTGCAGTACCATTCAGCTACAATTTAAAGAAAGAAATTTTGTTAGAAGTTCTTTCTCAATATTTCAGAGATTATCTTTTAGAATACTCCTGTAATCACTTTCCAGAATACAAATCTTACACCACATATTTTTTAACCAAACTATTTTATAGGTAAATGATGATAGATATATTTGATTTGGTTTGGTTTTATGGCATATCAACCATTGTTGGTTATTTAATGCCAAATCCTGTTTTTACATATATATAAAATATATGATAAGTAAAAACATTTTGTAGATAAACACAGTTAAATGATCAAACAGTTCTATCTCAAACAATTCAATTTAGCATAGGTTGACAAAGTTAAATGGTTTCAAGTATTGGTATGTATCACTAACAATTCAATTAAACACCAGTCATTTACTTACAAACAGTTAAATGATCAAACAGTTCTATTTCAAACAATTTAATTTAGCATAAGTCATTTGTTTGCACTCAGTTTAAATGTCAAACAGTACTATTTGACCCATAGATAGGACCCTATCAGGTCCACTGTGGATCAGAGTGAACCTGGGAGTGGTGGCAATGAAGGGGTACTCCACATTCCCCAAAGCTCCAGCATTACTGGAGCCTCACTATCAGATAGTTTATTGTTATCAGGACACTTGTTGGGGGATTCTTACTCCTCAACAGAGATACAGTTGCTATATTCTACAGGCCCAGCCAACTAGGCTCATATTCAATATGAATGAAATATTTTTCGAGTGATGAATACTTAGGACAAAGATTTGCAATCAAAGAAAATAGAAACAATATCTGAGGTCATTTATATAAAATCACATCAATACAGCAGCTATTTGAAAAAAAAAAAAGAAAAAAACATCAGAGGAGTATTTTTTTTTCTCCAATTAATAAAAATATTTAGATCAAATTTAGATCAAAATTTTACTTCTATTAAATAATTAGATACAAAGTAACAAAACAAATATGAAAAAAGACAAATTCATTACAAATTATTCTAACTAATGATGCTTAACAACATTACATATATGTTTTAAGATGATCATTGATGTTTATAATTGTTTAATTAATTTATCTTAATTGCATGTTAACCCATATAGGGTTATTTTAAGCCTAGAAGTAAGGGAATTGTATTCAGTGTATGTTTATATTTACATTTTTAGTGTAGCTGTTTCTTAAAAGTTTTTTTACACAGTTATTTGATATCAAGTATTCCTATCTGATACAAATATTTTGCATACAGTTGTGTTTTATGTATTCCAATCTAATATTAAAAATGTATACACAATTATATTGTTTCAAGTTTTCCTATGTAATACAAATAATTTGCACACAGTTATGTTTTATGTATTCCAACCTAATATTAAAAATGTATATACAATTATATGGTTTCTATCTAATAATAATCATTTGTTTGTACACAGTTTTATGGGTTCAAGTAACTAATAATAATCCTTAGTAAACAATTATAGCTTCAAGTAACTATGCTTAACACAAATAATTTACAGTT
Source organism: Sepioteuthis lessoniana (assembly GCA_963585895.1). Classification (NCBI taxonomy): domain Eukaryota; kingdom Metazoa; phylum Mollusca; class Cephalopoda; order Myopsida; family Loliginidae; genus Sepioteuthis; species Sepioteuthis lessoniana. Next base: position 67,422 of record CAUZXS010005438.1, on the reverse strand, counting down.
ATATGGCATCAAGTATTCTTATCAAATATTAATAACTTTTAAACAAATATATTTGACCAACAGATGGTAACCAAAAAAGGACTATCACTCCCGGTCAGAGTTGACCAGGGAGTAGTTGCAAAGAAGGAGTACTCCATACTGCTTGAATCTCCAGAACAGGAGCCTCACCATCAGATGCAGTTTATTGTTATATCCAAGACATTTCTTTTTTAGTGAGTCTTATCCATAAGCAGGAGATAGAGTCAGGATATTCTAAGCCATGCTGATAGGGCAGTATGGTTTGATTTGGTTTTATGGCACATCAATCTTTTAGGTTATTTAATGCCAAATTGGATTTATACATATATACATTAGATAGATATGATTTGTAAACATAAGTCAACAAGGTTAAATGGTTTCAAGTATTGCTATGTATCACTAATAATACATTTAAATCTCAGTCAATTGTTTACATACAGTTAAATGATGAAACAGTTCAATTTCAAGCAATTCAATTTAGCATAAGTCATTTGTTTGCCCTCAGTATAAATGTCAAACAGTTCTATTTGACCCATAGATAGGACCCTATCAGGTGCTAGCACTGCGAGCCAGAGTGAACCCAGGAACGATGGCATTGAAGGAGTTTTCTGCATTCCCCAAAGCTCCAGCATTACTAGAGCCTCACTATCAGATTGTTTAATGTCATATCCAGGACACTTGTTGGGCAGGGTTTTGGGGGGGTCTTACCCTTTCTGCAAAGATGCAGTCAGTGTATTCTACAGCCCCATCCAACTGGGCTGGATAGGGCAGAGTGATTTTTTTAAAATAAGGATATTGAAAAAAATTACTTGATTCAATAAAAAGCAAAGTAGTTATTTTTATTCTTATTGGGCAAAAGAGTATCCGTCAGTCATTAATAGTTGGGAATATAAAATGTTGCTCAATTTTAGGCCGTAATTTTCCCATTGAAGTAATATATGGTAGATTCAATCTCTGAAGTTTGATATGTCCCTAAAGGAAAATGCTGTAGGAGCAGGTAAATTCTGTTCCGCACCCTCATTTCCAAGTGAGAAATCCTGAATTAAACTTGTCTTTGTGATGTTATGTGTTACACATAATAGCTCAAGATCCCTTAAAACCCTACCACCCCCCTAGCCACCCTTTTTCCGCAGTAGTACTAATCCTTAAGTTGTTTTCAGTTCACAGACTTCTGGTTTCATCCTTTTCCTCCCAGATCTGAACGAGACAACACATAGATTCCACCTTCTCCGAGTCAACTTTAGAATACAAACCAAAACAGTAAGAGTCTTTATTTAAGTTATTGAACATTAGCGTTACCACAATTTTTATCTCATAATTTACGACTACGCCTTCCTTTTATGGACATTTAGACAAGTACTTTTTTCTCTATAACGAAATGGTGACAATTGCTTGGGCAAACGTATGGTCCTTTAAATGGAGTGTCTGTCTCATGTGAGTAGTATTTCTCTTTTAATTCCATTCTTTGTAATTGTGAAAAGCCTGTTAATTCAGAAATTATTATTTATTTCCTTCTTAGTTATCTTTCTGTATTTAGGGCCTTTAGATTATTCATGTTAATCTTAATACTGGTCTTTGAGCAGCTTTGTCAACGTCCACAACATTGTACGAGTCAGTTGTTAATATTTAAACTAAGCCTACGACGGGTCCATTTATTTGCTTGATTGTTTCCTTTCAAACTTATTTGTGAAATGTATTTCTCCATTTCAGTTTTCACACTTTTCTACGGTGAATAAAAACTGTTGATGCCAGTAATTCATTCTCAGAGTCTTTACTGTGGGTAAGTGTTTAACTCAGTGCCAAAGAATCAATGCTGATGTTTCAAGGGAATTAGGATTGTCTACACAGGTTGTGACATGATGCATCCTGTCTTTGAAGATAGACAGGTAACTACCAAAATACTTATATTTACAATGGTAAAATAATGAATTAGCAAGACAAAATTACTTACAGGATTCCAAAGCCTGACAGTCTTGTCAATTGAACTATAAAAAATAAAAGAAATGCTATTTCTTACAAAAAGAGTAATACATTTGAAACCCACCCCCAAAAAAAACAAACCCAAAAAACAAAAAAAAAAAACAAAACAAAACAAACAAAAACAAAAAAAAAAAAAACAAGCAAGCATGAAAGATATTTTATTTATATATATACCACATTCAAATAGCATCTTTTATTTATTTTTTGTTTTTAGATAAACCATTGGCAATCATAATTATTATCAATTCTAATTCAGATTTTCTTTCATAGTTTTCATTTGACTATTCCAATCAATCACAGAGTGAAGATAAAAGAAAACGAAATGACAGACAAATACTTGGATCTTGCCAGAGAACTGAAAAAGCTGTGGAATATGAAGATGGCCATGATATCTTTTATGGTACCCAACCTGCGGACTGTGATGAACTCTTCCTGTTGCTATTCATATTGGGAGAATAATCATCTCGGTGTGGAGTTCTCCCCAGCCTAACACTTTGGCAGTCAGACTGACGTTCAACACCTTTTTACCTATGTTGTATTATACTTTCATTAATATACTTAGTTCCATGTAAAACCGAGTTTGTGTCTTTCTTCTGGACCCTTTACTGGCCCACAACAACATCAATGGTAGTTGGTGCACTTAGAACAGTCCTCAAGGGCTTAGAAAAAAAAGGAAGATCAGTGAAAGAATCAAGGCCATCCAGACCATAGCACTGTTAAAAATCAGCTCAAGTACTTAGAAGAATCTTGGAGATCTGAGCTGACTGGCTGTCACTTATCCAGTGAAAAACTTGCAACAAGTAAAACAATAATAATAATAAATTAGTGCCAAGAGAGTATAAGACTAGACACGACAGGGTGGAGAAGGTGATCCACTAGGAATTATGCGAGAAATAGTATACACACAACTCAGAATCTTTCCTAAAAAATGAGATGTACGAAATTCTTTGGGATTTTGAGATATGAACAGATTATCTAATCTTGGCCAGATGACCAGACTTTTAGTTTTTATATTTTATTAAACATCCATTATTGTTCTATCAACACTTGTTTCACTATTTTAAATTCCTAATTCTTGACTTTTCTTAATAAATAAATCACTTTTGGATTACTTTGTTTTTCAGTTTTTCTCCAAACCTGTATATATACACACACACACACACAGAGGGTGTTTCTCGATTATTGAATGGGGGTGTCCTTGTGGTGTAATGGTTAAAGCGATGGACTGCGGAATTGTAGTAAGCAAGTTCATACTCCAGTCATGCTATTACATTCACTTTCAGGCAAATACCCTTGGGAAAGGTATGAACCCCCATCCTTCCAGCTATGGGTTAAATAGTACCACTACTGTTCTTCTAGGAGAATGGCTTTGGCATTAAATAACCTACAAAAGTTGATATGCCATTAAACAAAAGAAATCATCAATTATTGAAACAAAGCAGCAGACTTTCAGATCTTCTCTGTTGACTTTATTCTCTTTCTCTTTTCAGATTATAACTGGAAAATAGTCAACATTTTGATATATTCAATTAGATATAGTGATATTATGCCTTGGACAATGGAACTGAAGATCATTTGGGTGAAGAAATTAAGTCTGAACAACCCCAAATTTCATCCTCTGGGGGTTCCTCAAGGACAACATCTACCAGAGCCACCCTTGTTCCATTGCTGCATTGAAAGTAGCCCTTATTGAGAAGATTCAAGTGATCACCTAGGAATAATGTGAACATATTATCAGCAACTTTGTATGTCACAGTCATCAATGCCTGAAACTTAACAACAGCCATCTGGGATATGTACTCAAGGCTTTCTCTCGACAATTTCAGTTCAGTTTGGGAGTAAATAGTTGCAGATCCTCAAATATTATCCTTTTATCTTTCAATAACTGTAATTTCCATTATTCTATTATTTATCATCCTTGATTTGTGTCCAATTCTTTAGTTTCAAAAATTATGAAACACCTTGTGTGTGTGTGTGTGTGTGTGTGTAGTTGGGCAGCAGTCTTTCATTTAAGCATATTTGATTAAATAATTAAGACACATTTTGTCAATATAATTTTATTAAGATCCTTTCAAGTTTCCTGATTAGTGTTTTGGTTTCAGGTTGGAATTAGTGGATGAATTTTCCAAAATTGTCCTGAGCACTTTCAGACCTTTCGTATCAAGAAATATAAAATATTCAAAAAAACAAAAAAAAATTAAGACATTTCAAAACAGTGTCACTATTTTCAAAATTAATTCAATTGATTCTAGTTTTTTTTTAATTTTTATATGTAGAGTTTCTAGGATTTGTAGTTGTAGCTTATTATTTTTATGTGCTATTATAGTGGTGTTTTGAAATGGCTTTCGTGTTTTTGGGTTTTTTTTTTAAATATTCTATATTTCTTGATAATATTCTATTTCCACTGAGAGCATTCGGTTTTTTTAAATTCATCAACATCTCAGTTTTATCCAACTCTGCATTGACATAATATTTTAATGTTATAAAAAACTCTTTGAAAAAACACTCTTTATACATGCAAGCAACCCCTGGCCTATGAAAGGTTCGAAAGCACTCGGGACAATTTTGGTAAATTCATCCACCAATTCCAACCAGAAACCAAGACACTTAGGAAACTTAAAAGGATCTAAATAAAATTATATAGACAAAATGTGTCTTTATTATTTGATAAAACATGGTTTTATATATATATATATATATATATATATATATATATATATATACTCTGTCATTCACAGACAGGCTGTTTCGTTGTATCACAACTCTTCAGTGTGTTTAGATTCGCAAGGTGCTTTAAGCAGTGATTGAAACCCAGCTGACTTTATGTCAGTCGGATATCTTACCCCAGGGACATTGTTATATCAGCATAAGTGAAGGAATTTTAAACGTATACTTTTTTTTTTTTTACATATATGCTATTGGCTACCAGAGTGATCAATTCATGATAAGAGCAATTATATCCATATATATTTCCTATCACCTGGCCTTTTTTTCATTCTGTTAAAATATATCAAGGCCAACACTAAGTAATAGAAGACATGGAGTAAAATAATCATTACACTAAGCAAGGAAATGAAATCAGCAATAAGAGTTCAAATCCAAGATAAGGTTGTTTTCAGACTTAAAAATTAACCTTGTGTTGCATCCTACTCATACCTAGGAGATGGTATGTATATATATATATATATATATATATATATATATATATATATATATATATATATAAGTAAGTAAAGTTGGCAACCTTAGTCGAGGGTGACCAGAAGGCTCCCTTTTCAATAGCTACAACACTGAGGTGAAGGGAAGCGTGCTACTCCTTTCCCTGGATTGCTCCACTTTACCCTTGATACATACCTTATATTGCTGAGTGTTAAGCAAGGAGGTATCAAGTACCATTTTTAAAGTCTTTGGTATAATGCGACCTGGGATTGAACCCAGGTCTCCCGGACTATTGGCGAATACTCTACCCACTGGGCCAATGAGCCGGTTATATATATATATATATATATATAACAAGAAACCTAGTTTCATATGATTAATTCTCAGGTGAGTCAGTATCAATGTGTCCAGAAGATAAGCCTCGTGAAACTCAGTTCTGAATCTCTATATTGTTTAATAGTTGAAATACTGAGATATTGCTTGGCATTTCTGTGCATAGAGCACTTTATTTTACTGATTTAAAATGGTTTTAGCATTAAATTTGAATTATATATATATATGTGTGTGTGTGTGTGTTTGTATGTATGTGAATGCATCTTCAACATGATAGAGTACAGTTACAAGAAATATAGAAATCAAAACTGTGTTCCAATAAAACATCATATATTTATCTATTTTATTTATTCCAGACTTTGATATGTAACCAATAAATCTTAAGCAGACTTTCAACAAAAGTATATTCGTTTGGTTTGGTTTTTACAGCATATCAACCACTGTAGGTTATTTAATGCCAAATCCTTTTTATACATATATATTAAATATATATGATTTGATTTGGTTTGGTTTGATTTGATTTTATGGTATATCAACCACTGTAGGTTATTTAATTCTAAATCCTTTTTATACATATATTTCAATCATACATCTTAGATGCATCAGGGAGGTCTTCAGTGATGCACTGTCTTCATTGCCGATTTTGGGTTATTTCTGCATCATATCAGCTCCGACAGTAACCCCGGCTTGACTCTGAAAGAGCCAAGCTGCCTCCGTGATCGCGACGTGCTACGCTCGTGCCTCTACCAAAGCAAAGACAAAATAAACAAAAACCCGGACTTCGGCCGTTCTTATAGACATCTGTCTTTTAGTAAACAGCCAATGAAAACAGGGCATTCCACACTCCTCTGCTATATAGTACCATCTTTACCTCATCCGGTTTCTCCCTGCTACTTCCGGAATCGGTACCGAGGTAAGATGTTATTTTAATACTCGTCCGTGTCCATGATTTACACTTCACTAGACTTACATGAATTTCCCGCCAAATCTGTCCTATACTAATACTACTAAACTAACATGAATTAATCCCCCGCTCAAAACTATTCAGTCAGTCTTTAACTTTACCTTATGCCCCTATTCGCAAAAAAAGAATTAAAAAAAAATTTAAAAAATAATTATAATAATCCCGTTTATTTGGCTCACGAGATTATTTGCTACAGATTAACTCATGCTTTTTGCCAAACTTTTCCTCCCCGTTTATCATTAACCTATGTTCATATTACCAATCTCATACATATTCCTAGAAAAAAAAAAACGCTACTCTATTCAACTTACATTCTAATTTATTACTATTTCAAACCTATCTCCACCCCCCGCTTCGTCCCATGAACTATTTGCAATTAGGTTTCAATCAATTAACTAAAACTGCTCATGACCGCTGGCAAATAAATTACCTTAAATCGTAACCAGTATACGAGGAAGAAAAGAAAAAAAACCAAAAAAAAACCGGATTATTAAAAAAAAAATAAATACATAAAATAAATAAAATGTCCATCCCCCTCCCAACTGCCAATTATTCTCAACCCCTCCCCCTGACATTCCGACTATCCTAACTTATTACATATATATGATTTGGTTTGGTTTGGTTTGGTTTGGTTTTATGGTATATCAACCATTGAAGGTTATTTAATGCCAAATCCTCATCATACATATATAATAAATATACATATGATTTGTAAACATATTTTGTAGATATGATTCTTTTGTTTAATGGCATATCAACCTTTGGAGGTTATTTAATACCAAAACCATTCTTCTAGAACAGTAGTGGTACTATTTAACTCATAGCTGGGAGGATAAAGGGGTTCATAGTTTTCCCGAGGGTATTTGTCCGAAAGTGGACATAATAGTGTGATTGGAGTTCAAATTTGCTTACTACAATTCCACAGTCCATCACTTTAACCATTACAACACGAGGACACCCAAAAGTTAAATGGTTTCAAGTATTGCTATATAACAGTCATAATTGAACATCAGTCATTTGTTTGCACACACAGTTTGTTCTATTTGACTCATAGGATCCTATCAAGTGCTACTGCTCTGGGTCAGAGTAGACCAGGGAGTGATGACAGTGAAGGGGTACTCCGCATTCCCCAAATATCTAGCATTACTGGAACTTCACCAGCAGATGGCTTAGTCTCAAATCCTGGACACTTGTAGATAAGGTAGGGGTCTTACTCTTCCACAGAGATGCAGCTGGTGAATTCTACAGCTGATCCACCCCACCCCACCCCACCCCAGCTGACCAAGCTAAAAATTATATTGAATACAGGGTGGAACAATAAAATTGTCGCCCTAGAAAAGACGACTTGATTCCATTTCTGTTTAATGAAAACCAGTTTTCTTTTTTTGTTGCAGACCATCTACTAGTTGGCCCGTTGTAAACAAATCCCAAGAGTGATAGGAGCCTTCTATCATGTCTGAAAGTGACACAATGTTTAACGAGCGAGATCGGAGATGTGCCGCTGTACAACTCATGCACGCTACCGATCCAAGTTATGACAACAGGACCATTGCCAGCACCCTCAAAATGCAAATCCAGACAGTTCAACGTGCCCAGGGTGAGGAAAACAAAGTTTCCAGCTACAGTTATGGTTTTTGGTGTGGTTTCAAGTGACGGCCACATCATGCCACCTCATATCTTCGGTCGGCTTGAAAGTCAACACCAAAGTGTACCTGGATGCGCTGAAGAGTGTGGTGATCCCCTGGTGCAATCAGGTAGCTGGTGGCAGACCCTGGGTGTGGCAGCAGGACTCGGCGCCGGCCCACAAGTCCAAAGAGGCCCAGGCTTGGCTTCAGAAGGAGTGCTACGACTTTGTACCCTTCTCTCACTGGCCACCCTCCCCCCCCAACCTGAACCCGCTGGACTACTTCGTTTGGTCATACGTCGAGAACATCACCAACATGACCTCCCACAACACCAAAGCCAGCCTGATCGCCGGCAGGAGCTTGGCAGATGGTGGCTCTTGTGGAAAAGGCATGCTCCCAGTTCTGGATCCAGATCTGTATCGAGGTGGTGATTGAGGCTGAAGGCGGCTACATTGAATAGATGTCAGCTCTACTACATAATCAAGTTACCTGAATTGAATTTTTCAATGAAAGTTTTAAAATAAAGCTGTAGTGTTGTTTTCTTAAGGACAACCATTTTATCGTTCCACCCTGTATTTAGTAAAAAAGAGGGAAAAAAGATATAAAGAATAATAAAGTTAAGCGCTTTGCAAGACTTGAAATTCCCTTCCCTTTTCCCTTAGGACTTACCTGAGGCCAAGAGGGATTTGAGGTTGAGTTGTCTGATTTTCTTTAAAAAAAAAAAAAAACAAAACAAAAAAGAAGACCCAAAATGCTATGAATTTTTCACAAATGTTAGTAAACTAGTAACATTTAAGGAAGAGTTGATTTTAAAAGTAATGAATATGCCAAACTTCTCAGTATCAGATGTTCAGGAAAATTTATGTTTTCGACACTTAGACACCATTGTGTCACACTGTCTGAAACCATCTTTCTGCTAGTTCTTTGTTTCTACACTGAGACGATTTTTTTGAAGAATTCCTTCGCTGAAGATTCCACCTCCTCTTGGTTGTTGAAGTGTCATCGCAATGAATAATGATCTGAGGGAACTTGGTCAGGACTATATCCCAGGGGAAGCTTTCAACTCTACTTGGTTGTTGAAGTGTTGGGAATGCAGAAAGGGAGTCATAGACTGTGGCAAGTAATAATCTGAGGAAACTTGGTCTGGACTATATGCCAGGTGAAGCTACCTTTCTGCTAGTTTTCTGATCACAAGTTGATACCCATTCTTGTCCTTCAAGGTGAAAAGCTCCTTTCCAGAAGCTTCCAACTACTCTTGGTTGTTGAAGCACAGGTAAGTGCAGGAAGGGAGTCATAGACTGGGGTAAGTAATAATCTGAAGGAACTTGGACTGAACTACGTGGTGTATTCTATAAGTTTCCAGACTTTTTTTTTTGTACAGGCATTTAAAATTGTCATAGACTCTTGAAAATTCAGTATGTTATTGCTATACATCTTATGAAATGACTGACAAATTTTTACGATGAACAGCTACAGCAGCAATTGGAATACACCCAACTAAAGCCTGATTGTCACAGCTGGTGAATTTCAAAAATGCAATCTGGATGTGAGGACACTTTAGAAGAATGATATGCAATAAAATTGTGTTTTAAACTTGGAAAAAATGCCACAAAAACGTATGGAATGCTTCAGACTACTTTTGGAGCATCTTGCATGAATTGAGCATCAGTTTTTGAGTGGCATAAGAGATTCAAGGAAGGCAGGGAGTCTGTGAGGGATGATGAGAGGAGTGGGAGCAGTAAGGAAGTCAATACACCACAGTTGATTGGCCAAACGGTTAGGGTTACTATGTTGAGGTTTTAAGGGAGTTCAGGAAGAGATTCCATCGGAAGAGGCCAGCACTCTTCAAATCGGGTCAGTGGCATTTGTGCCAGGACAATGCACCAGTCTACAACTCCATCCTTGTCACAGACTATTCGACCAAGATAGGCATCAAGACAGTTCTTCACAGTCCCTATAGTGAAGACCTTGCTCCCTGTGACTTTTGGTTATTCCCTAAGCTCAGAGGTTGTCGTTATGAGACAATTGAGGAGATGAAAGAGGCTGTAACGAAGGTCATTGACACGATCACACAAGAGGACTTCCATGGGGCCTTCCAGAAGTTGTTGGAAAGGTACAACAAGTGCATTGCAGCCGGGGGAGATTACTTCGAAGGGAACTAGAGTTTCATGTGTGTACTATCAATAAAAGTGCCCATATAAAAAAAGTCTGGAAACTTATTGAATGAACCTCGTATATTCTAGGTGAGGCATTAGTTCAATTTCCTCAGGTTCCTGGAGTTTATTCCAGGTTGTTCTAGCAGTATTGTACTGTCTTGGTGCAAAAGAGTTCATTTTCTGTTAACCAATGCCAGATATTTTTGCCACACAATGGCACACTTAAGATATTCTTTTTTGTGAGGTATTACTCCTCAACAGGGGGTTTCAGTTAGGGTATTCTAAGCCTTATCAACAGTCATCATCATCCTGTCGTGCCACAGGCACGGATATCCCTGACCCTCTCTCGCCACTCCTCCCTATAGTTCATCGCCTCTGGTAGGTCTTCAGGGTTACATCCTGTATCCTTACATTGCTGCTGAATGTATGTTCGAGCTGGTTGTCCTGCTTTTTCCCGGCCATATGTGGGGGTCCATAGGAGTACATCACTTATGAGCTTGTCCCTGCTTCTCCAGCAGTGTGCTGCATGTCTGGTTTGTCTAACTTGGATAGTTTTCGTGATGGGAGGCAAGTGGCCGTATAGTTGGTGCCTTGTGGAGTGTTGCCGCCAGGACTTGTTCAATATTGCTCGCAACATTCTTGTGTAATTGCCGTCTAGCTTTTTCTCCAGCCGTTTAGTTAGCGTCCAAGTAGTGCATCCATATAGCAGTATCGATACGACCGCTGCCTGGAAGAAACTGCGTTTCATTTTATCGGTCAGGTCTGATTTCCATATGATCGATAGCCTATCAATAGCTGTCCATGCCTTTGTTAGCCGCATGTCGATGTCCTTTTCGGTTGATGAGACGCTGTTTCCTAGGTAGGTGAATTTGTCAACTAGTTTCAGAGGGGTTCCGTCTAGTGTGGTGATGTCGCCTGTTTGATTATAGCACATATATTCCATTTTGCGTGCATTGACATGGAGGCCAATGCCTGTGGCAGCTCGTTCCAAACTGTGTAGTAGTGTTTCAGCTTGGTTGGGTGTATTTGCCAGTCATGTCATCGGCGTAGTTGGTGTCGGTAATTGTTCTTGCGGGGTGCCTTCTGTTTGTGTGCAAATATTGCAAAGCTTTTGACTCCTATAGTAATTATTCAAAATGGCTGATGCAAAAACACATGTTAATTGTTAGAATTTAAGGAGACTGCAGGAAATAGGCAGGAAATATTGTGCAGCCTCATTTAAAAAAATAAGATAATAATTTTAACTAACTAATAATATTTATGCATTTCCTGCAGAGGGGTGAGACCCTCCCCCACATCACTCCAAAAAGGAATGTCCACAGTATGACCTTAAATAGCATCTGTTAGAGAAGCTTCAGTTCTAAAGTTCTTGGAGGTAAGATTCATCCCTTTGTTGTCATTACTCCCAGGTCCACTTTGACCTGGAGTTATATTACTTTTTTAGGTCTTACTTATAGGTCAAATAGTTCTTTTTGAAAATTATTTGTACGAGATAAGAATACTTAAAATCACATAACAGTGTGCAAATTATTTGAATAGAGAATTTGAAGTTATAATTGTTTACAAAAGATTACTATAATTAGTTATTTGAAACCAAATAAAGAAAAAAAAAGCTGTATTTTGGTATTCATTACTCCAACAAAGGTTGACATGCCACAAAAACCAACCAACCAAACCTTTTGTGCATTTATTATTGTTAAATAGACTTTTCCATAAATGATTTATTTTTTCTTATTGTTTTTGTTGTAGAATGATGACCAGAGTGAGTTACAATAAAAACACAAACTAAAAATTTAAAGGTAAAAGAAAGTACCTGTCAGCACTGGTAATGGCAACAGCAGCCATTGACAGTGCTTCATCTGATAGTAAAAACAAAAGAATATTTACCCTGAAGCTAATAATCTTCCATGAGGTGCAAAACAGCATGACAGTACTGGAGCCGTGTGACCTTCAAGGACGAACCTGTTCGTAAATTTGATACCTGTCAGATAAAATACAATTATAATAAATTTCTAGTATTAAGTCTGATTGGAGTAATCCTATTTTTTGTCAACAGAGGGAATAAGTAAATAAATGCACAGAAAACTAGGATGGTCAACTTTTTATACCTACAGGCATTATTTTTGTTGTGAACAAGTTGAAATATACTATACAAATCTTGTATGATCCAAAAACATATGGTAAAAATGTTTACATAAATATATAGTTTTATGTAATTCATGAGGATACCTATGCTGTGTTGTCAAAAAAATGATGGAATATATGAAACTAATGATCAGTAAAGAAGGTCATGCTGACAGTCTTCAGGACATTGATTTCATTGAAAAAGGTGCAACTCTGAACAGTACTTCCTATTGCCAACTCTTTAAGCAATATTTCACCTTATTTATTGAATGACTCTAGTACTTGGAGAGGAGAAGACCATAGTCCAGTAAGCGCTCTCTTATCTTCTGAGATAATTAAAGTCTATCAAAGCATTCCAATGATATTAGGATAACAGGAGTAACCAAAATATTCCAGAAACTTATCAACTTTCCTTATCTCACTCTTTCTGATATGCAGTGTTTGATAATGACTAAAGAATATAGTTGTGATAAAAAAAAAAAACACAATCAAAATAGTTTGAGAGAAATAATCATTAAAAAAAATTATAATGTTTCATCTAATGAATTGAAATATTATTGTTTGTAGCTAAATGATCAGATTTTATACAGTAAATTATATATGTATACCAGCAGCAGAATTGTAGCTCTGACTGGATATTGAGAGGAAAGAGTGACAAAATGTTTTAGAAAAAAATTCTATAGATACAGAAATATGAAGATTATATTACTACACAAGAAGAAAGAGTTTTAATCCTTTTGTTGCCAAAGGATGATCTCTTCACTCAAAAGTTTATTCCAGTTAACAGTGGAAAGTGGATTTACTCAACAGCTTTAACAAAACCTCTCCTTATGTTTTGAGAAGTGGATACACCCTCAGTGACTTGCGAAGATCATGTCAACCCAGTATCAATTTCATTTTTTGGTGGATAATTAACATAATTTTGAGAATGAATATGAAATTTTTTAAAAGACAATGAAAGGCTTAAACAAAGAAAAATTCTAATTAATTTCAGATAGTCTCTTTGTACACAATATTTCTTGTTTTTCCATCTTTTGTTAACTTTTTCAATACCGACACTTTTGTTGTACTTCATATCAAAGAATCTATCTCCTTCCATATGATCAAAAATGGTACATTTTCGCATCTTATGACCTCCAGTGACCTCAGAGTTCAACCTCAAATACTAGTCTATGATGGAATCAGAGGTTAAGCCAATATTTTCACAAAAAGTCTTAGGGGAGGAGTTCTTGTGGCATAATGACTAATGTGCTTGACTGCAGTCTCAAAGTAAGCAAGTTCAAACACCAGTTGTACTATAACATTCACTTTTGGACTAATGCCCCTTTGAAAAGGTATTGAATCTCCCCCCATCACTCCAGTTATGAGTTAAATAGTATCACTATATTCCAACAATGATGGCTTTGGCATCAAATAACCTATGAAGGTTGATATCCCATTGAATAAAGGAACCAAATCAAAAAGTGTCAGGTCCATAGACCTAAATCAAATATTAACTGAATCTCGTCATGTAGTTTTGAATTCTTTAGGCTAAAATTATAGACAGGAAAGAACTGATCTGCTCAATTATTTTTTAAAATTGCATAATTATTTTATAACTGAATAAATCAAATCTGTTAATACAAGAAGAAAAGTCTTCAAATCTGACCATAAAAATTTGCTTTTAATACTGAAAAAAAAAGTGCTATTTGAAAACTGTACAGATGAACATGCAATGTAGACTGATTCAGGAATTTATATTTTGCGTATTTAAACTGGGCAAAAGCAACCAAAAACATTTGTTGAGAAAAAGGTGAAGGTGCAGTTGATCATAGTACAATAACCAGATGATTCAAGAAATTTCGCTTGGGTTGGAAAATGTGGCAAGGATTCCAAAGTCGTGTTCTAAGCTACAGAGGCAAATCTGGTGAACTTGGCATCTCACTGTCTAGGATGGTTCATCACCTTCACAACTTTGGCAAAAGTCTGCCAAGTTTTGCCTCACATTACCAAAATATTGTAAAACTTTTTACTCAACCCTAGTAGAACTCAGTTTTTAAGTGAGAATGAAGGAAAATTGTCCTACATAAAAAGTAACAGCAAGCCATTATTGAAAAACCAATAAAAATATAAAGAAATAAAATTTTCAGAAGAGAAGAGATACTTACTGAGGAATCCACTGCAAATAACATTCCAAAGTTTAACAAGATCATCTTGACCACAAGTAGCCATTAAGTATTTTCCATTTTCATAGGGTTCCCCTGAAAAATACGATACCAAGGATACTTGAACATAAGTATTTTCTTTTGGAATGGGGATGCAAAAATAATTCAAAATTTATAACACCATTTCTATTCAAGTCAGTGTGAAAAACAAAAAATTCAAATAAGTGATAATATCTTAATTTACAGTCCTCAATCAACTAATCATATTTAGATTTGATGATATCTATCAAAAATATTCTTAAAGTTTTTTAATCTATTATTTTCATAACATAATTCTACCAACAAGTTTAGTATTCATTTGTTAATGATTTTTTTATAGCACAACTTTTGCAATGCATTTCTATAGTAAAACACTGCTGCAAAATATCATTTGTATATGAGATGAAATTCTTGTCATTAACGTGTGCACGAATTTTTGAATACCGATAATTCTTGGGACGGTTTTTACTTACCTGAAGCGAAAAGGTTGTGTTGCTTTGTAAGTTCTTTTTGTAAGTGGTCATTTGCAGTATGATTTGTGTGCATCCACGTATTCAAGACCTTAATATGACTATCGCTTATATATATGCATAAGTTGTATACATAAGGATTTCAAAGTCACAGATAACAGTCTTGAGTCAACAACTGTTGGATATGAATCAGAACAAGAGTGAGATTTGGTTGGAGTGCATAGGAGAAGTAGAAATAATGATAATAATCAACAGAAATTTAACCAAAGGAAAAATACCTGGGCAGTCTTTTTTGTAAGATACTCTGGACCCTTCTTAAACTACACAAGAAAGGAACAAAGAAATATAGACAGAAGGACAATAGCTGTGGAAAATGAATGCCAGTGATATGAATTGTAGATGGTGCTCTTGGAATGATCCCCAAAGATCTGGAAGACAGAGAACTAGAGATCAGTGGGCAAACCCTGACCATCCAGACCACAGCACTGTTGAAATTATCTAGAATACTTACAAGAGTCCTGGAAACCTGACAAAACTTGTTGTCACTCAGATTTTAGTGAAAAACAACCAGTTAAAACTGGTTTGAAAAATTCGCAAGGAGTAAAATGAAGATATTAGATGAGAATTTCTATAAGCTGATCACAAAATGCTACCCAGGACCTCTTTTATTTCATAATCCCCAATTGATTCTACTCTTTTCACTTTAACAATATCTTATTTTAATCAAGAAACAAAATAGGTACAGTTACACAAACAGATTCAATATTCAAAACACAGATTTATATTCTAGTAAACATACAAGTCTTATCTTATAAATTACTGAAAATTGTATTTTAGTATCTTATCTGAATTTTGTTATACTGCTGTGGTCTTATCGGTGGAACCGGAATAGACTCGAATGCCAACACCAAAGGAAACGGATGCTAACACCAACAAGACGACACTGGTCTGCAAATAGTCTGACGTACACAAACCAGATTCAAAAGCCAACGGAAATGGACATGAATACCAACATGATCTAGCGGTAGCAGCCGATGGCCGAAGATTGGAGCATTCTATATGTAATGCTCGGGACATACCATTACACCATCAGTAGAGTCTATTGCGTGTACCGTGATTGGCTGTGACTTATATAAAAAAATACAGCTTGTGTGGCGCGCATCTCAGCTTATTTTTGTCTGCCACCCGTCTTGCGAGTTGGATAGTCTGGACAATCCGGTGAGTGCCTTTTTGTTGTCATACTGCAATGTTGTCCTCGAATGTGTGCCCGGCTGAAGCACGCAAATGCGGTTCTTGGGTGCTTCCATGCATGCCTGCCACAACTGCTACGTTGTCTTTGGGCAAGACATAGCAAATAAATGAAGTAAGCCTAGCAAGTTAGAATGGCCCTAGGAGTAATGGCAAAGAAAGTTTTGTTTTGGTTTGGTTTTATGGCATATCAACCATTGTAGGTTATTTAATGCCAAATCTATTTTTATACATATGAAAAGTTCTATTTCAAACAATTTAGTTTAGCATAAGTACACAGTTTAAATGTCAAAAACAGTTCTATTTCAAGCTATTCAGTTTAGTCAACAAAGTTAGATGAGTCTAAGTATTACTATGTATCACTAACAATTCAATTAAACATCAATCATTTATTTATACACCGTTAAATACGAAATCAGTTCTATTTCAAACAATTCTGTTTAGCATAAACACACAGTTTAGTTCTATTTGACCCATAGATAGGACCCTATCAGGTGTTACCACTCCAGTCAAAGTGGACACGGGAGTGATGGCAATGAAGGGGTACTCCATATTCCCCAAAGCTCCAGCATTACTGGAGCCTCATCATCAGATTGTTTAGTGTCATATCTTGGACAAACGTTGGGGGAGTCTTACTCTGCAGAGATGCAGTCGGTGTATTCTACAGCCCCAGCTGACTGGGCTAGGCAATGAAAGGGTAACTCCATAATCCATAGAACTCCTGTAGCCTCACCATCAGATAGTCTTGTGTCATACTTGGGCAACTCTTTTTAGAAAGGAGTTTCTTCCATTTCTGCAGAGGATTCAGTCAACTTCACAGACTGGGTGATATTTGAGTTGAGCAGCTCTGAAACAAGGCAAGAAGTGTGGAGCAACCACTGATGATTAAATTTATCATGGTGATAATTGTTTGTGAGTTTATCTTACTGATTACAATTTCATTATGAGGCATTTCAGAATTGGCACATATTTATATACCATAATTATTTGTGTATAACACGCATCCACCCTTAACTTTGGACAATCAAATTCTGGAAAATTCTTGTATATAATGTGCACTAACATCTTAAAATTTTGTAGCACATAAAAATAGTTTTCATTCAACTTTTTAACAGTTTGTACCAAATAAAGTAAGAATCATTATATGTTAAAGCACAAAATTGACATAGTATTTAGAGCAAATACATACACAGAAATATATATATATAGGGTGTTTCACAATTGTTGAAACAAAGCAGTAGACTCTCAGATCTCCCTCATTAATTTTATTCACTTTCTCTTTTCAGATTATTGATGGGAAATAGTTAATATTTTGATATATTCAATAGCAAAATTCTGCCTTGGATGACGAAGCAGATTTTTTGTGAGAATGCATATAACAAAATAAAGTTTATCAAGATTTGTATGAGCAAGATACAGATGGAAATTTAATTTCAACTCATTTCCAAACAAGAGTCACATTTTCAAGTTGGTCAAGAATTTTGAAGCTCATGGCACTTGTGAAGACCATAGAACGGCATTGGATTCCTCACCATTTGGGCCTCTGATGTCCCCAGGAGGAGTGTGCATATATTATCAAGAGTTTTGCATACCACATTCAACAGTACCTTCAACTGAATGGCAGACGTCTGTAGCATATACTCTCAGACTTCTCAAGACATTTTTACTTCATATTTGAGACAAAATAGTTGCAGATCCTAAAATGTTAACTTTTTACTTTTCAATAAATGTAATTTCTTTTTCTCAATCATTTGTGGCCTTTGATTTATGCTTGATCATTTTGTTTCTGCTTTTAGAGTGATTATATGGACACTTCACATAAAAATGCCACAAGCCAAGATGAAAATACGATCAGGTTTGGTTTGGTTTCTTTGTTTAATGGGGTAGAGTGTTCGCCAATGGTCCAGAAGACCTGGTTTGGTTTGGTTTGGTTTCTTTGTTTAATGGCATATCAACTCTTTTTAGGTTATTTAATGCCAAAGCCATTCTCCTAGAAGAACAGTAGTGGTGCTATTTAACCCATAGCTGGGAGGATAAGGGGGTTCATACCTTTCCCAAAGGTATTTGCCCGAAAGTGAATGTAATAGCGCGACTGGAGTATGAACTCGTGTACTACGATTCCGCAGTCCACCGCTTTAACCATTACACCACGAGGACACCCCCCAGAAGACCTGGGTTCAATCCCAAGTTGCGTCATACCAAAGACTTCAAAAATGGTACTTGATACCTCCTTGCTTAACACTCAGCAATATAAGGTACGTATAAAGGGTAAAGTGGAGCAATCCAGAGAAAGGAGTGGCGCCCTCCACTACACCTCGGTGTAGTAGCTATTGAAAAGGGAGCCTTCTGGTCGCCCTCGATTACGGTCGCCAACTTTACTTTACTTAATTTCAAAGCCATTCTTGGAAAAGAATAATACTATTCACCCCATAACTGCTGGGCCATTGGCCTAATGAGTAGAGTGTTTGGGTGACCGGGTTCAATCCCAGGTTGAGTCATACCAAAGACTCAAAAAATGGTACTTGATGCTGCCTTGCTTAACACTCAGTATTATAAGGTAAGGATCAAGGGTAAAGTGGGGCAATCCAGGGAATGGCGTAGTGCCCTCCCCTACACCTCGGTATGGTAGCTATTGAAAAGGGTACCTTTGGGTCACCCTCGACTTAGGTCACCAACTTTACTTACTTATACTTTTCCCAAGGGTATTAGTCCGAAAGTGAATGTAATAGTATGACTGGTGCTTGAACTCACTCTCTATGATGTTACAGTCTAACATAGAAGGATAAGGGGGTTCATGCCTTTCCCAAGGGTATTAGTCCGAAAGTGAATGTACTAGCATGACTGGTGCTTGAACTCACTCACTATTGTTGCAGTCAAGTACGTTAACCACTAATTCATGGGAATTCCTCTCTTACCAGAGAAGAAACAAAATTATATTCCAGCGGATATTTCTCTGTAAGGGCATATAATATATTAGTTTGGGCTACAGATATAACTCACTTTGGTCATCACGTCCCAAATATGGTGAGGTATGTGTTCAGACAAAAAGTTAAGTATATACTTCTTGTAGATAATACGCACCCCTCACTTTAGAATTTAAAAAAAAAAATCTAGAAACAAGTGCATCTTAAGGGGTACTCCACAAATAATTATAGTACTTATTATTTCTGTACTTCTACAAACTTTTTCCGGTGATGAGATATTTTATAAATAAACTTACCATTGTATCCATAAAGAATGGAGAAGTCACAGGCTGCAACACCCAAATCATGTACTTCTTGTTCTTTGACCAAGCAGTTGCCAAAATTTGAAGACATATCCCAGATGCGTACTTCACCACAGTTACTACCTGATGCCATCCAATGACTGTCAGGACTAAAAGCACATGTAACAACAAATGCTTCATGGCCTCTAAGGTTTCTGAATAAAAATTTGAAAAAAAATATTTATGGAATAAATGTAGTGATAAATAAAAATAATAAGTATTGACAGAAGAAACTGATCATATAAACTCCTCCATGAATTACCTCAAGAACAATACTTTCTCACTTAACATGATCTTTATTATGACATATATATATATATATATATATGTTAGATTTGCATGAAACAACTAAGTGAACATCCATTTAACTACCAAATCAACCATTGTAGGTTATTTAACGCCAAATCCATTTTTATACAAATAATCAGTTCTATTTAAAACAATTCAATTTAGCATGAGTACACAGTTTAATTGTCAAAAACATTTCTATTTCAAGCTATTCTGTTTAGTCAAACAGTTCTAATTCAAAAAATTCAGTTTATCGTGAGTACAGTTTCAATGTCAAAAACAGTTCCATTTTAAACAATTTGTACGCAGTTTAAATATCAAAAGTTCTATTTTGAGCAATTCAGTTTAGCATAAGTATCCAGTTTAGTTCTATTTGACCCATAGATAGGACCCTAGCAGGTGCTACCACTTCGGGCCAGAGTGGACCAGGGAGTGATGGCAATGAAGGAGTACTCCACATTTGCCAAAGCTCCAGCAGTACTGGAACCTTGTTTAGTGTCATATCCAGGACACTTGGTGGGGGAGTCTTACCTCTCTACAGAGATGCAATCGGTGTATTCTGCAGCATTAGCTGACTAGACCAGAAAGGGTTTCATATGACACGTATTGGGACACTACAAGACATATAAATTATCCAAGAGAAATAATTATATTTTGTATTCCTAGAAGGGAAAGAAAGTACAAGAAAGAGAGAGAATTGATATTAAGTGGTGTAGTCTACCTAGTTACTCTTCCTTTCTCTTTTGTTTTGAGTGCGATTAAAGTAATCCTTGGTGTCATTAACAATGGAATTTCATAAAAGTCAGATCAGGTTGATTGATTTTAACAGCATATCAACTCATCTGGGATTATTTCATGCCAAGAGTTTAGGCAATTGTGCGCATTGTACATTATTATTTACATTTTTTGAATTATTGCATAATTTCTTTTTGCACATGGCTATATGATATCAAGTATTCCTATCTAATACAAATAATTTGCAAACATCTATTTGACCCATAGATAGGACACTCATAGGTAATACTAACTTTCTGGATCAGAGGAGACCTGGGATTGATTGATTGATTGATTAATTGATTTTAAGGGCATGTCTAATCATCTAGGGTTATTTTATGCTAAGAGGTTAGGGAATCATGTACATACTTTTTGGGTGGTTGTTTCTTAAGTGTTTTTCTTTTTGTTTACACTGTCCTATTGAATACAAAAAAGTCTTAAACAGTTTTATTTGACCCAGAGATGGGACCCTAAAAGGTACTATCACTCCAGATAGTGGACCTGGGAGTAATGGCATTAAAGGGGTACTCCACATCCCTCAGAACTCTAGAACTGGAGCCTCACCATCAGATACAGTTTAGTGTCATATTCAGGATACCCATTTTTGGGGATGGATCTTACGTCTCTACAGAGGATTAAGTCAGTATATTTTAAGCTGACAGGGTAGAGACCAGGTTGTGTGACCGATTAATCAATATATATATATATATATATATAAATAAAATCAACGTATTTTAGATATAAACAGAAACTACAGCAGAACAAACTTAGTTACACTTTATCTGTACAAACAGAAAACTCAGAAAATGACAGCACCAATTGAAAAACACATTTGAGAATATGCTTGCCACCAAAAGTACAACACAACCAAACTGAATTTCTAAATACATTATCATCATCAAGGGATGCTGACAGTATGGATTACCTTGACTCTTTCTTGCCATCCGTCTCTATCGGTCATTGCTCTAGGCAAGATCTTTAGAAAGCATATATGTATTTACCAACACCTCCGCACAGACAAGATGTGGCACAAGGTCAATTTTTAAATGTAGTTTAACAGGTTTGAATTCAGAGTTTTCTTTCTCCTAGACTGGTTGTCTAACCAAGGCTAAAGAACCCAGTCTACCCAGCTATTTACCCATACCTGGAGGGAGAATATTTAGATTCATACCTTTCTCAAGGGTATAAGTGTTATGTGAAATACAAACTACCTTGTCCAGGATTTGAACTCAGGTTGCAGAGTTCATATCCTATGACAATAACCATTACTCCACAGGCACCTGCCCAATGCATATAATGTCCACACAGAGCAGATGAATGAAAGGTTTTGCTGGTTGGCCTACACTGGTGTGTCCATGTGTAGGAGTCCATTGAAGAACATTGCATATGAGTTTGTCCTTAGTTGTCTGGCATGTGTTGTTCATCTTACTTGGATAGTTTGTGAGATGGGAGGTAAGTGGTTTTGCAGCTGCTTTTTTCTAAGGGTGCTGCTTCCGGGATTTGTTCAAAATAACACATAACATCTGTGTGTAATTCTCATCTAGCTTTTTCCTCAGACGTTTCATGAAAGTCCAAGTGGTGTTACCATAAATTAGTGATGATACAATTATAGCTTGGAAGAATTCCTGTTTTATTTTATTAGGGAGATCAAATTTACATATTGTTGTTAACCTATCAATAGCAGTCAATGCCATTCCTATGCAAATGTTGACATTGCTTTCAGTAGATGAGATATTACTACTGAGGTGTGTAAACTGGTCTACTAATTTCAGAGGCTTACCATCTAATGAGAAGATAACATCATCTCAATCAAAACATGAACTCTGTTTCATCTGAGTTCATGTAGAGACCAATGCCTCTTGCTGTCTGCTCCAGGGTATGCAGCAGAGATCTGGCTTGAGTAGGTGTATTTGCAAGAAGCACTAGATCATCTGCGTAGCCTGCATCAGTAATAGTGCTGTATACCGTGATGAGATCAATCACAGAAGTATATATATATATATATTCAAACGCATATACAAATACAAAACACACAATACCAATACAGGCGGACTCTGTTGTTTCAGATACGAATGGTTTATTAATTTCTGACTTCGGTCCATGGCGACATGAGGAGAGAGACATAATTCTTAAAAGCTTATGCTAACCATACTATCTGACTTCACCCCCACATGCGGCGCATCTTCTGGTGTTTAAGATCTCTGTTGGTAGAGATTTGAAAATCTCAACTACATCTTTCAACGGTCAAAATCCAACTCCTCACGGCCAAATACCCAACTCTCGCCTCAGTGGTCCAATTTCAACTCTTGGGCTCTTAAACCGAAGAGCTCAAAGCCCAACCAAACTGAATGATAAAATATAATTAATGAAAAATGATTAATATAAAAAAATCATTCCTTAATAATATAACAATAGGTTCTGCTGGATATAATCTGCTTCTTGCCTTTTTTTTTAAAGTGTGAAGCCATTTTTTTTGTTATATATAATTGTAATATAATGGTTCTACATGTCTACAAATCTATTTTAAGAACAATGACCACTCCAATAACAAAGATCTAATTAGAAGTAGATTTAAAAAATGTATACAAACCTTAAGAGTCGCCAGGAAGATACTTCCCAGATGCAGAGGGTTTCATCATCACTGCCAGATACCAAAAATGAAGAATTTGGAGAAAACTTGCAAATTCTGATACCTCCGCGGCTTGGATGTTCCAAAACTGCTTGCTTCCTGCCAGTGGTCAAATTCCAGATGATAAGTTTTCCATCCGTTGAGCAAGTGGCCAGTAGTAAACCGCAAGGACTGAAGTCACAGGAGTTGACATAGAGACTATGTCCAAGAAGTGGGGAGACTGACTCTAACTCAGAAAACTCAGGGACTGTCCAAAGACGGACAGTTTTATCTCCTGCACAGGTTGACAAGATGTTGTTCACAGAAAAGCTGACACAGTTCACATCAGATGTGTGGGAGTCAAGGGAAAATGCTGCTTGGGACATCATTGCGTTTTTAACTGTTTAAGATGCAATACTGTTAATCAGAAAAAAAAGAAAAATGTTATTAAGTTTATTTCTTTGTTTAATTGCATATCAACCTTAGTGTGTCATTTAATGCCAAATACATCCTTGCAGAGGAACAGCAGTGATACTATTTAATCCATAGCTAGGGGAGGGTAAGAGGATCATACCATTCTTATGGTTATTAGTCCCAAAGTGAACATAATTGCATGACTGGAGTTTGAACTTGCTTACTTTAAAGCCACGGTCAAGCACTTTAACCACTATGCCATGGGGACTCCCACAAAAATGTTAAGAAGAAAGTTGGATAAACAATACTACACAAAATTTGCTGATATTCATCTAATTTTTAAATTTCCACTTGTCAGGGAACATCAGATGTTTGTGTGTGTGTGTGTGTGTGTGTGTATATATATATATATATTGTTGTAGGCAAAAGCTACTCCTTATATTATCATTTACTATTTTTTCAAAACCAGAAGTCTAGCAAAACTGTGTTGTTGTAGCACAATGTCTTAGTATAAATAAACAGGCTAAAATCAAACCCAGTCAGAGAAAAGCTCAGCTCGGCTTGGGTTAAGAGGACCAAAGCGTGGCACTGTTCCTGTGGTTCTTGTTTCCTACTTGCAGTTGCTACTCTGCCCACAATTATTAGTCCTTTTCAGCATACTTCTCTTAACTACAACTGCCTTTTCAGGACAAGCCAACTACATTGGTACTTGGTATTGGAGTAGATTACCCACTACCTTAAGTTCACCATCCAAGGCCAACACTGGGGATGACACTAATTGACTAACAGCTCACCAGCTAACAATCAGCCAGACATAGCAAATGCAGTTCAGATTGACTTCATTAGTTCACTTACTGCTAACACAGACCAAACCCAGGTCAGCTATTAATCAACCACTGGGATATCAACTAACTTGCCTCAGTGACCTGACACATCTAACCCTGGGCCATTTGTAGTGACATAACTCACCAGAAATCAGTTTAAACATCATCCAGATTCACTATCACCAAGATTTATTTAGACAGTTGAATCTCTGCTTTCAACATAACCAAATAAAACTTGCATCAAACAATTGTTATCTTTTGATAAATAAAAATTGTCTTTTTTAATATAACCACTTTGCCTTTGTTCTTGACTTAACTGTTGCCATTAATTTCAAATGTCTGCGGTATTGACATATTAATCAACCCCACAGCTATATATATATAAGTTTAGGCGAAACTTCCTGATGATCCGTTAAGGTGAAACTTTAGTAGAAGATTTTCGACTAGCGATTTAAGTTAATTCTATATATATATATATATATATATATATATATATATATATATATATATATATATGGACATTTTTGTGGTATGTTGGTTACTGTCGTAGGAAATGTACATGGCGATCCAAGCTCAAATAATATATAATATTAAAAAGTAATAAAGATGATTATCTGATAATTTATGGTTTCATGATATTCCCATCAGATAATCAATAAAGGGAGGTGCCAAAAATAGCTTAGCTCTGTTAGCATTGCTCTTTTGGGATGTTTCTGGCATCAGGTTTGGTTTGGTTGGGTTCTATGGCATATCAACCATTGTAGGTTATTTAATGCCAAATCCTCTTTATACATATATATTAAATGATTTGGTTTGGTTTTATGGCAATGAACTAGATGCTACCCTTTTTAGACAAGGGGTCAGATGCTGTTTGATGAAGATATCTGCCTAAAGCTAAGTTCATTTATTTACATTTCTAAGTTTATTCATTGTGTGCACATAAAAGGTTTCAAATACCTAATAATAAGTAAGTAAGTAAAGTTGGCGATCTTAGTCGAGGGTGACCCAAAGACTCCCTTTTCAATAGCTACTACACCAAGGCGTAAGGGAGGGCACTACTCCATTCTCTGGATTGCTCCACTTTACCCTTGATCCTTACCTTATAATGCTTAGTGTTAAGGAAGGCTGTATCAAGTACCATTTTTTGAGTCTTTGGTATGACTTGACCTCAGGTCTAACCATGGTCTCCTGGACCATTGGCTAACACTCTACTCATTAGGCCAATGGCCTGAATACTTAGTAAACAATTACAACATCAAGTAACTATTCTTAATATAATTAATTTTAAGTTACATGGCATAAACTATTCCTAAAATCTATTTGATACTCAGATGAGATCATAAAAGGTTTTGTTGGAGTCAGCATGTATACTTCAGAGTCCGTATTAGAAGGTAACAAATGAAAATTTTTTCAGTGAAACAAAATGTCAATGAAAGTAAACAAACAGCAAAAGCCACAAGCACAAAGTTTAAGTGCAACAAAATTGTTTTTCTTATGTACATTTGGTGTAGTCAGCTGGGGTTGCAGAATACACTGACTGCCCCAAGGAGTGTCCTGATAATGACACTAAACAGCATTATGGTGAGGCTCTAGTAATGCTGGAGCTTTGGGGAATGCAGAGGACCCCTTTATTGCCATCACTCTCATGTCCTCTCTGTCCCGGAGTGGTAGCACATGAAAGGGTCCTATCTATGGGCCAAATAGAACTAAACTGCATACTTATGCTGAACTGAATTGCTTGAAACAGAACGGTTTTTGACATTTAAACAGTGTACTTATGTTAAACTAAATTGTTTGAAATAGAACTGTTTACATGTATAAAAGGATTTGGTATTTAATAACCTACAATGTTTGATATGCCATAAAACCCAACCAAACCAAATCATATATATTTAATAAATATGTATAAAGAGGATTTGGCATTTAATAACCTACAATGGTTGATATGCCATAAAACCAAGGACAGATTTGATCATTGCTAACTCCCAATTTAAAACCTTTTAGAGTTGACATGTCATGTTGGACAAGATCAAAGCCCACTACAAACCCACACCACACGCAAAGCCAGCCAGCTAAGAACAACATACACCCACTTACCTCCTGACCCTTATCTAGTGGAAGAAGAGAACATATATCTCTTCTAATCTACCGACTTCCTTTCAGATTTAAAAAAAGAGATGTTTGTTTTGGGTAGTAGTAGAGACACAAGCTTTAAGAGCACATAGAAAGGTATTCAGTTTTAATTAGGTTATCACATCTTTGTAACCTGTCATAGATTGTACAATAATAATGATATATATATGTTTGGTTTGATGGCATATCAACTATTGTTGGTTATTTAATGCCAAATCTAATTTTATACATATAAACAGTCCTATTTATAAGTATACAGTTTAGTTCCATAGATAGGACCCTTTTGATGTGCTACCACTCTGGGCCAGAGTGGACCAAGGAGTGAAGGCAATAAAGGGGTACTCTGCATTCCCCAAAGCTCCAGCATTGTTATCCAGGACACTCGTTGGGGGGCGGTCTTAGCCCTCTGTAGAGATGCAGTCGGTGTATTTTACAGTCCCAGCCGACTTGGTCACAATGACGAGGTATTAGAGAGCCTCACAATCAGATGCAGTTTTGAGTAATTCTCAAGACATCTCATTTTCTTTTTTGGTAGGGATATCTTATCCCTCTGCCGAGAATAATGTCAGCGTATTCTGAGCCTCGTCGACACTACGCTTAAATGGATTTTCGTACAGTGCAAAGCCAAATTGGATTAAGAAGACTGTGTTACGTCAATTTGTTGTTACCTTCAGCACGAACAGCATCTTTTTTTTTTTTTAATTTAAATGGGATATTGTGAAGATTTTTTACAACTCCGGGCACATTATTAGTAATTAATTTTCTCCTCGTAAAAACAAAACAAAGCAAGAAAAACAAAAACTGTTTTATATTTGAATTAAATGAATTGAGTTAATCTTTTTTTTTATAACTTAAAGAAAAATCATTTAACCGCATCAAGTTGTAAAAAAAAATGTCAGTTGATTTAACGTTAATTTTAAAATACAAAGTTTACTGGTTCCAGGAAAAAAACAAAAACAAACAATTTTACAGTAAATAAATTAATGAATATTTTTGTTGCTTTCTACATTACCTATTTTTGGTCTTGCGTTTAAATATTGTTGAAATAAGTAAAATATAAACATTTGAATAGATGTGCCCGAAAAGAGCACATTTTCAGATCTTCTGTAAAAAAAAAACAACAACAATAGATACGGACTGAATATTTATTGTACGTAAACATTTTTTAAATGAATAAATAAATACATGCATGAGCCACTTTGTAAAATAAATAAATAAATTTTAATTTTATTTTTAAAAGTTAATATGGATAGGTTTGGACGAAGATAATGATTTTTTTTTAGCAAAGAATAGTTCCGCAGAAAAAGTTTTATTGCTT
This sequence comes from Sepioteuthis lessoniana, assembly GCA_963585895.1. NCBI lineage: Eukaryota > Metazoa > Mollusca > Cephalopoda > Myopsida > Loliginidae > Sepioteuthis > Sepioteuthis lessoniana. The sequence continues at coordinate 39,538 of CAUZXS010005438.1, read as the reverse complement.
TGAATTTTCCGTGACAAGAATAAACAAGAAAGTTGACAAAAGGAGAAAAAGATTTATCATTTGTTTACTTAAAGGAAAAAAGTTCGGGCTCGAAGAATTATCATGACACAGGTGGAATGGGCTATGTGGGCTAATGAACAGGCCATCGCAAGTTCTTTGAGTAAGTAAAGGCATTAAAAGACAAACTTAAAAAAAAAAAGTTTTAATTTTTTGTTGTTGTTTTACTTTCCCAGTGTTTCTTGTAATGTAGATTTGTTTTACTTCCGTCTTTTAAGGATTTTAAACAACTTTTTTTTCCCCCAGAATTTAAAATTTTTATTTCATGTAAAATATATTTCATAATGCCACCCCCCCAAAAAAAACATAACTTTCAAAATATCAATTATTTAGGTAATTAATTAATTTGTCAGTTAATTACTTTTTCTTAATAGTCAGAGGAGAACCGTGCGGACTTGAAAAAGATTTTCTTTTGGTTTTAAATTTTCTTATTGTACAATGTTGAAATTGTGGTCCCATTTTGACATCATCGAATTTTTTTTCTTTACTGCTGGCCGCTGAACGTATTTCTCCCCAACATTATTTTCAGAAAATTAATGCCAAAACTACTTAGTGGTATATGGCTTAAGGTGCTAGGCTAGCAAGCCATTGTTAATGAGTTCTATTCTCACTGGGTGCCTCCATACTTCCGACCTTGTTCCATACTAAGTGAACTGTAATTCTCTTGTTTATAGTACAGATACTACAATATTACTCATTTGTTTGGTAATCATTTCTAGTAAAACAAACAAAAACAAAAAAAAGAATAGAACTCCTTTTTTTTTCTTACTGGTTACCCCATACTAATGGCCTTGTGCCACAACTAAGCTATGGCTTAGTAAATAACTTCAAAAGTATTCTTTTTGAATAAATAGGTTCGTCATTTGAGTGATCAATTGATTTTAATGACGTATCAACACGTGCAGGTTTATTTTATGCCTATAGGTTAGAGAATCACATACATTGTATGTTCATTTTTACGTTTTTTGAGTAGTTGTTTCTTGAGATTTTTTTTTACACAGTTATACGATATCAAGTATTCCTATCAAATACAAGTAATTTGCACACAGTTTTATGTTTTCTCCATCCATGTAGTAGTATCGACATGACTGCTGCTTGGAAGAAACTGTGTTTCATTTACTTTTACTATATATATATATATATATATATATATATATATATATATATATATGTTGCTTTTAAGTTTAATTTTACTATTTAAAATTATTGCTTCTTCTGGACTTGTTGAACATTCATAGCACATCCTCAACCTCTCGTTTGGATCTATTTTTTTAAATCCCCATTTTCACTTAAGTGGCCAAATCTTGTGAGCAAATATTCACTCTTCCACACTGATATGAATGCATCATCCAAAGAAGCTGGAGAATCTCTGGCCATGTCTCTCACCAGAAAATTTTGCAGCATGTCTGTGAAATATTTGGCCAACTGCCCCTGCACTATAGCATCACTTCTCCTGGCTAGGTTGGTATATGCAACCTTAGCTAATGCCGACACTCGACCAGCCAAAGCAGCAATAGGTTCTTCCTTCTTTTGTCTCACCTCAGGTCTCTTGCCATGCTCAAATGGCTACTGAATTGACTTGCCATTTTCCGTTCCAACTCTCCACAGTTTGGACTGGAATTTCTATCCAAAAAATCTTTAAACCACTCAGAGGCTGCTAATTATGAGCAATAAGCCAGTCTGGCCATCTCCATGTTGGGCAATTTATATATCCTGCCTTTTTTTTTTAATAGCCCCTGTCTACAGGTGAAGCTCTGTAGCTTTATCCATGAAGATGGGTTATCTTAGATCCAGATTCATTTAACTTAATCATTCGTCTCGGCAAAAGATCAATTGAGTTTTCTGTCTTTATTTTATTCTCTGTCATTCTTTCTTATAGTTCAAATGCAATGACCTCTAACTTTAACCACCAAAATCCACCAAAAGACCTGCAGCAACACATGATATAGTAAAAAAGTAAAGTTGGTGACTGTAGTCGAGGGTGACCTGAAGGCTTCCTTTTCAATAGCTACTACACCGAGGTGTAGGGAAGGGCGCTACTCCTTTCCCTGGATTGCTCCACTTTACCCTTGATACGTAACTTATAATACTGAGTGTTAAGCAGAAGGTATCAAGTACCATTTTTTAAAGTCTTTGGTATGACTTGACCTGGGATTGAAGCCCTGTATCCCGGACCATTAGCGAACACTCTACCCACTGAGCAACCCATAATATAAACAGGATTTGGCATTAAATAACACAGTAGGTTTGATATTAAACACAACCAAACCAACCAGTCTTTCATAGTAGTATAGATTTCACTTGGCACTTTGAAACAAAAGTGTTTATTGTATCAGATTTCAGTTACTCATTAGTTGTGGCCAAATATTAGATGGTAGGATTTTACAAGCAAGCAGTAGTAATTATATTTTTGTAAGAACTGTTAAAAAAGAAAACTAGTTTTGCAAGGTTTTCATCTTCATAAGGAAAATAAGTGGAATTTTGATAAAGGCGAAAAGTAATTTACTCAAAAATTAGGTCAAGCCCCAAATATGGGTCCGACTGAGAATTAGGGATTTGCTCATTTTCTGAAGACGGTCAAGATTTAGGAATAAATAAGAGAAAATTTACTTGGAATACGAAAACCATGTTGGTAATGATCAAAAATGGAATTGAATAAGGAAAGTTCTTCTAGTCAAAACATCAAATATTAAAATTTGGGAAGAATTCACAGCCATTGTGTTAAGATTTATATATATATATATATATATATCCGAAGAAATAGATCCACGACCTCACAAATATTAACCATCCGTAGAATCCTTGAAGGTGTATGGGCAAAGAACCTACAAGTGACATTAATATTTGTAGACTTTACCAAGGCTTTCGATTCCATTCACAGAGGAAAGATGGAACAAATCCTACTAGCGTACGGCATACCTAAAGAAACCGTAGCGGCAATAACGATTCTCTATAGAAACACTAAAGTAAAAGTACGATCACCGGATGGAGACACAGAATACTTTGACATTGCAGCAGGAGTACTACAAGGGGACACGCTGGCCCCGTACCTCTTTATCATTTGTCTAGACTACGTACTTAGAACATTGATTGACAAAATCAAAGAGGATGGCTTCAAACTGACGAAGAAAAGAAGCAGAAGGTACCCTGCAACAACAATTACCGATGCCGACTACATAGCGATACTGGCAAATACACCTGACCAAACCGAAACACTTCTGCATAGTTTGGAACGACCAGCAGCAAACATAGGCCTCTATGTTAATGCACACAAAACAGAATGTATGTGCTATAACCAAATGGGGGACATCTCCACTCTAGAAGGAATCCCTCTTAAACTAGTAGACAAATTCACTTACCTAGGAAGCAGCGTCGAATCAACCGAAAAGGACATCGAAACGAGGTTAACGAAAGCATGGACAGCTATCAATAGGCTATCGATTATATGGAAATCAGACCTAACCAATAAAATGAAACGCAGTTTCTTCCAGGCAGCGGTTACATCGATACTGCTATATGGCTGCTCTACATGGACGCTAACAAAACGGCTGGAGAAGAAGCTAGATGGCAATTACACAAGAATGCTGCGTGCAATCCTGAACAAGTCCTGGCAGCAACACCCCACAAGAGACCAACTGTACGGCCACCTGCCCCCTATCACGAAAACTATTCAAGTTAGACGAACCAGACATGCAGGACACTGCTGGAGAAGCAGAGATAAACTCATAAGAGATGTACTCTTATGGATCCCCACACATGGCCGCGCAAAAGCAGGACGACCAGCACGAACGTACATTCAGCAGCTATGTGAGGATACAGGATGTTGTCCTGAAGACCTACCTAGGGCGATGAACGATAGGGAGGAGTGGCGAGAGAGGGTCAGGGATATCCGTGCTACCAGCGTGATATGATGATTATATATATATATATATATATATAAATAACATATAGATATATATGAATAATATATATATATATATATATATATATAATTCATATTTATATTTATATATTGTTGTATAGCCACATACATATATAAATATAAGCGGAAACATAATCAAACATAATTTAAGAACTTCAATGAATGAACAAACACATTCTTTATAAAAATATATCTCACACTTTATTCTCAAAAGGGTTGATGTTTCTGTGGTGTGTTAGAAATGGGTGGAGAGACATATACTAAGAGAGAGGACTTCTTCTTCTTCCCATATCTTCTTCCAGGAGCCAGGGAGTGCCAGCGCTTGCACCCCTTTGCAAGCTCATCAGAGACGCCTCTGATAGGCTGTGTTGTCCCTCGCTTTACTGTGTTTCTCTGCACTCTGTCCAAATTTGACCACGTGGTTCTCATCACGTGGTCTCGTTCCGGTTACACACCTGTTCGACCTAAGTGACCTGACGCACAGTCATCTTCCTGTTTACTAATCATAATGTGACAGCTTGCCAAGGCACACAGGGTCACTTGGAATGAACTGAAAATCCCTGTCATATGTTATATCACAATATTATAAAAACTTGATTAGGGGAACTTTGATGGTTAGGCTCAGTAGTTGCTATTTGCTAGCCAAAAAAGTCGAGATTGCTTGTTTTCTCCCTTTGATATTTGATATAAATAATCTCCTGTCAATTGATACCACATTTTTTATTTATTCATGCCACCATGACAATACACAATGCGGTATTTTTAAAGTCAAAAAGGGGTTATTCTAGATATGATGTAAATAATCTATTAATACCACATTTTTTGGTTTATTTATTTCACCATCATGAAACGTTTTTAAAGTGAAATAATGAGTAAAAAAAAACCCAGGGTGTTCATGTGTATGGTATAAATAAATATATAACCTGATGTCTTTTGATGTCATATTTTTCCCTGTTCATGTCACCATGATGACCATTTTGAAACAGCAAAGAAAAAATTGAGTCATCTATCAAACAATAAACATCAGAATACAGCAATTGGACTCATTTTTTTTTCAATTCTTTTTAATACGTATATTGATGTTATGTCGGGTGGAAAAAGTCTGAATGTAACTGGAAGAAGCAAACAAACAAGATCAACAAGTTCTCATATACTGAACTTTTGATGTTGGTTGGGTTTATGGCATAGCAAATCTTGCTGGGTTATTTAATGCTGAATTTGTCTTTTTATATTTTGATAAGTAATTATATGGTTTCAAGTACCTAATAATAATCCTTTGTTACCAATTATATGATTTCAAGTACGTAGTAGTAATCCTTTGTAATCAATTATATGATTTCAAGTATGTAATAATAATCCTTTGTAATCAATTATGTGAGTTCAAGTACGTAATAATAATCCTCTGTAATCAATTATATGATTTCAAGTACGTAATAATCCTTTGTAATCAATTATATGATTTCAAGTACGTAATAATCCTTTGTAATCAATTATATGATTTCAAGTACCTAATAATAATCCTTTGTAATCAATTATATGATTTCAAGTACGTAATAATAATCCTTTGTAATCAATTATATGATTTCAAGTACGTAATAATAATCCTTTGTAATCAATTATATGATTTCAAGTACGTAATAATAATCCTTTGTAATCAATTATATGATTTCAAGTACGTAATAATAATCCTTTGTAATCAATTATATGATTTCAAGTACGTAATAATCCTTTGTAATCAATTATATGATTTCAAGTACCTAATAATAATCCTTTGTAATCAATTATATGATTTCAAGTACGTAATAATCCTTTGTAATCAATTATATGATTTCAAGTACGTAATAATAATCCTTTGTAATCAATTATATGAGTTCAAGTACCTAATAATAATCCTTTGTAATCAATTATATGATTTCAACTATGTAATAATAATCCTTTGTAATCAATTATATGATTACAAGTATTTCAGTTATGTATTTTCAAGCAGATCTATTTGGCAAGTCCTTTACAAAAAGGGTTCTGATTATGACACTAAACTAGAGCTCTGGAGAGTGTGGTGTACCCCTTCATTGCCATTACTCCCAGATCCACTCTGACCTAGTGTGGTATTATCTGTTAGGGTCCCAGCTATGGGTCAAATGGAACAGTTTGAAGATTATTAGTATTTGATAGTAATACTCGAAAAACCATATGATTGTGTGCAAATTATTTGTATTAAGAATAGTTACTTAAAGCTAAAGATTATTATTAATATTAGTTACTTTAAATTATATAATTACTTGAAATACTCGAAAAACCAGATGATTGGGTGCAAATTATTAGTGTTTGATTGGAATACTTGAAACCTTATAACTGCACAAATGATTATTATAAAATAAGAATAGTTCTTTTAAATCATATAATCATGTATAAATTATTAGTTTTAGGTTTGGTTTCTTTGTTTAATGGCATATCAACATTTGCAGGTTATTTAATGCCAAAAGCATTCTTGTAGAAGAACAGTAGTGGTACTACTTAACTTATAGTTGGAAGGTGATAAGGGGTTCATGCCTTTTTCAAAGTGAATGTAATAGTGTGACTGGAATTTGAACTCGCTTAATATGCTATCATAGACCAACACATTAAGCATGACTCTAAAGGAACTCACCTTGTTTGAAAATTATTTGTATTAGATAGGAATACTTGATATAGAACTGTGTGCCAATTATTTGTATTTGATAGGAATACTTGATATCATAGAACTGTGTGCAAGTTATTTGTATTAGATAGGAATACTTGATATCATAGAACTGTGTGCAAATTATTTGTATTTGATAGGAATACTTGATATCATTGAACTATGCAAACAAATGATTTGAGACAAATAGAAAAGTCCAATTTAAAGAAAAAATAGAACATGGAAAGTATTGATATGACTGTAATTAAGCATTTGAAATGAATAAAATTTTAGCATTAAATAACCCATATGGATTGATATGCCATTAAATAAATAAAGCAGACCAATCCTGATAGGTTCTATTTTATAATATATATTTGTTTGCACACAGTTACATGATTTTAAGTATTTCTATCCAATACGACTAGGGAGAGTTCCCGTGATGTTGTGGCTAACGTGCTTGGTTACAACATTGTAGTAAATATGTTCAAACTCCATTTGGATTATTACGTTCAATTTTTGGATTAATACCTTTAGGAAAGGTTTGTACTCTCTTATCCCCCAGGTATGGGTTAAGTAATACTACTATTGTTCTTTTAGACTGACCTTGGCATTTGATAACCCAGAAAGGTTGATATGTCATTAAGCAAAGAAACCAAACCTAAAACCAATAATTTTCAAACAAATCTATTTGTCATACAGATGGGCCCTAACAGGTGCTACTACTCTAAGCTTAAGTCAACCTGAGAGTAATAGCAATGAAGCAGGTATTCCCCATTCTTTAGAGAGCCAAAACTAGATCCACACCACATAATGCAGTTTAGTGTCATAACCAGCTACTCCTTTTGTGGTGGTCTTATTCCCCTGCAGAGAATACAGTCAGCCTGTTCTAAGTCCCTTGGACACAGTGGATAAAATGGGAGAATTGCAAGTCACTTAAGATGAAAATATATTTTGCACTTGGGTAACATGGTGTTTTTAAAGTAAAATTTCTTTACTGTTTCCCCTCTCGTATGTCATTGACTGTCAAACATTTCCTAAATGAAGCTGGCCCAATGGGCTAGGACTGCAGTATACACCGACTGCATCTCTACAGAGAGGTAAGACTCCCCTACAAGTGGCCCAGTGGACTAGGGCTGCAGAATATACCAAGTGCATCTCTGCAGAGAGTATGACTCCCCCAACAAGTGACCCAGTTAGTTAGGGCTGCAGAATACACTGACTGTATCTCTGCAGAGTGGTAAGACTCCCCCCAACTAGTAGCCCAGTGGGCTAGGGCTGCAGAATACACCGACTGCATCTCTACAGAGGGGTAAGACTCCCCCCAATGTAGCTCAGTGGGCTAGGGCTGCAGAATACACTAACTACATCTCTGCAAGGAATGAGGAATAAGACCCCCAATGAGTGTCTTGGATATGACACTTAACAATCTGATGGTGAGGCTTCACTAGTGCTGGAGTTTTAGGGAATGCAGAGTATCCCTTTACTGTAATTGTTTTGAGGTCCACTCTGACCTGGGGGGGGGTAACACTTGATAGGGTCCTATCTCTGGGTTGAATAGAACTAAACAGTGTACTTATACTCAACTGAATTGTTTGAAATAGAATTGTTTTGCCATTTGGTTTCTTTGTTTAATGGCACATCAACCTTTGTAGGTTATTTAATGCCAAAGCCATTCTCTTACAAGAACAGTTGTGGTACTATTTAACCCATAGCTGGGAGGATACGGGGGTTCATACCTTTCCCAAGGGTATTTGCCCGAAAGTGAATGTAATAGTGCGACTGGAGTACGAACTCGCTTACTACGATTCCGCAGTCCATTGCTTTAACCATTACACCATGAGGACACCCCCCAGAACTGTTTTTACATTTAACTGTGTGTAAACAAAAAACTGTGTACTTATGCTAAACTGAATGGCTTTAAATAGAACTGTTTATATTTATAAAAATGGATTTGGGATTAAATAACCTACAATGGTTAATATGCCATAAAACTCAACCAACCAACCAACAAACTTAAATGAAGCCTGACCATCACCTCGTGGTGTAATGGTTAAAGCGATGAGCTGCGGAATCGTAGTACGTGAGTTCGTACTCCAGTCGTGCTATTACGTTCACTTTCGGGCAAATACCCTTGGGAAAGGTATGAACCCCCTTATTCTCCCTCCAGCTATGGGTAAATAGTAGGACGGACTAGGTTCTTCAGCCTTGGGGAGGCAACTAGTCTAGGAGAAGGAAAACTCTGAATTCAAAACCTGTTAAACTCCGCTTAAAAATTGACCTTGTGTCATATCCTGCCCGAGCGGAGGGGTTGGTAAATAGTACCATCACCATTTTTTTTTTTCAAGACTCTCACCACTTACTTTTATCTCTGGTTTGTCTCTGTCTTTCAGTCTGTGAAAAAAAAACCCTTTTTTGATGCTATAATTGTTTTCTTTTGTTTATTTTCAGTTACCATTCTTGGAGGAATTGTTGGAATATCAGGATCTTTTGCAAAATGGCAATTTGCCATCCATGCTGTGTATCCTTCAAATTAATGGTAGCACTTTTCAGTTATTAGATTACAAAATGATATTAATTTTCCTGAAATGTTTTGTATGTCGGTAGTTCTGAAAGTTCAAAGCCTCACCCAGAAAGAAAAAAAAAAAAAGTCATAGCTGAAAATTTTTGTTATGGCAATACACTATCACTTTTTATAAAACGAGAAAAACTAATTCAGATTACTATCTTAATTTCTGTGCAGCTGAGGCTAATAAAAAGTTGAAAGGTGTGTGAAAAATCTAAAATCTGGGTGAGGCTTACACCTTTTTGAATTACCCTTGTGTGTTAGTATTATATATATACATACACACACACATATATATATATAGAGAGAGAGAGAGCCAGAGAGAGAGATAGATATATTAGGTATTTTGTATTTTATATTATACTTTTAGGTATTATATATATATATATATATACAGTGACATGCATAAGTATTGGATACATGTTATTTTCTGTTATAACTCGAGTTTATGTTCACCATTTTGCCTGATATTTGGTAAATAATATCTCGTAAAGTTGTTTTAGTTGTATGTGGAAGGAAAATTAAAAACTCATGGTTGAATCCTTTTTTTATCAAAGTTCAAAATTACCCTATGGAAAAGTATTGGATACATGACACTTTTTTCAAATTTCCAATGGAAAATTTGTATTTTAAAAGACTTTAAATATTCAAATTTTCAATAGTATTGGAATGTTATCTCTGGTCAATCAGAGAAGCACATAATTTTTTACAAGATAGTGCTACTAATCTAAGAAATGAATCTAGCACTAAGTGCAGTAGGAAATATCGTCAGAAAGTATAAGAAGTTTGACGACGGTACAGCAAACCTTCTAAGAAATGGAAGACCAAAAAAAAAAATGAGCGTACTTCAAGGTGGATTAGCAAAAATGTGCAAATAAATGCCTTCATTACTCGTTCTGAAATTTTAACTGATCTTGAGGGTGCTGGAATTAATGTAAGTAAGTATACCATTAGCAGACCTCTATATCGTACAGGCTTTCATTCAAGATCACCAAGAAAAGTGCCTTTACTGAAGACCCAAACATGTCAAAGACCGATTAGAGTTTGTCAAAACTTATGAAAAGAAAAATATGCAGTTTTGGGAAAAGGGAATCTGGTTGAATGAAATGAAAGTTGAACTATTCGGAAGGAATATAGCGACAAGTGTTTGGTAAAAAAATGCCACAGCCTTCAAGAAGCACAATACCATCCCCACTGTTAAGTTTGGGGGTGGTTTCATTATGATATGGGGATGCTTTTCATCCAAGGGCGCTGGTGAGTTACAAGTTATCCAAGGTAGAATGAATGGTAGGATGTACAGGGAAAGTCTAGAGAAGAACCTTCCGAAATCTGCAACTTCTTAAGGACATGGTTGGAATTTCATGCTTCCACACGACAATGATCCCAAGCATATCACAAAACTTACAAAGGAATGGTTTGCAAATAATGGTATTAGTACTCTCAATTGGATTCAAGTCAGTCTCTTGACTTGCATCCAATTGAGAATTTGTGGAATATGTTGAAGGTTTAAGTTCATAAGCGGAATCCACAAAATATCAAGCAATTAGAGGAATTATGCAAGGAGGAATGGGGTAAAGTAACGCTGGCTCAATGCGGAAAACTTGTGGCCAACTATAGAAAGCGACTGGAAGCAGTGAAACAAAACAGAGCCTATGCAACAAAATATTAAATTGATGTATCCAATACTTTTGCATAGGTTAATTTTTAATTTTGATAAGAAAAAGTGGATTCAACCATGAGTTTTTAATTTTCCTTTCACATCCAACTAAAACAATTTTACGAGATATTACTTACCAAATATCAGGCAAAATGGCGAACAAAAATTAGTTATCACAGAAAATAACATGTATCCAATACTTATGCGTGTCACTGTGTGTGTGTGTGTGTGTGTGTGTATATATATATATATATATATATATATATATATATATGAGAGGCATTCATGGTGTAATGGTTTCTGTCATAGGAGATGAACACTGTGACCTGAGTTCAAATCCTGGACAAGGCTGTTTGCATTTCACATAGTGCTAATACCCTTGGGAAAGCTATGAATCCAACTATTCACTCTCTTGCTGTGGGTAAATAGTAGGGCAGACTGGGATCTTTAACCATGCTTCTGGTCTTGGGAAACTCTGAATTCAAACCTGTTAAACTCTGTTTAATATTGACCTTGTTTCATATCCTGCTTGTGCGGAGGGGTTGGTAAATACACACACCTAAAATATATATATATATATATATATATATATATTAGGTGTGTGCAAAGGTTTGTTTTTGTTATATTTCTTAGAAAACGAAAGTTTCAACTATGTATTTAGTCACTTGCCGGCTCATTGGCCTAGTGGGTAGAGTGTTCGCCAATGGTCCGGGAGACCTGGATTTAATCTCAGGTCATGTCATACTAAAGACTTTAAAAATGGTACTTGATACCTCCTTACTTGATATTCAGCAATATAAGGTATGTATCAAGAGTAAAGTGGAGCAATCCAGGGAAAGACGTTGTGCCCTCCCCTACATCTCAGTGTAGTAGCTATTGAAAAGGGAGCCTTCTGGTTGCCCTCGACTATGGTCGCCAACTTTACTTACTTTTTATTTAGTCACTTGTTCAAAGAAAAAAACGAGTACTCAGAACTTTTGCAAACCTCTGAAACATTTTATTTAGGAATGATTGAAGGATTTTAATTAGAATTTCAAAATTATATCAAGAGTTTGTGTGATTAAAAAATGATATCCAGCCCAAATGAAGACCCCCCATAGAATTATCATTTTGTTGTAAATTGGGCTGGAAATTGCTTTATTCTCTAAGGAAATTTACTCTCATAAAATTTTTTGGTATGATGTGCCATTCTTGCTGGTTTGCAATAACCAAAAGCATAAGAATTTTTGTTATCTATTGATGTGTGATAATGTAATGTCATTGTTTCCTTAACTCTAAAAAGAATGGCTGGAATTATTGTCTTAATCCTTGAATATCCTCGAAGTCTTAGAGGAAAAGGAAAGAGCACTCCTCGAAGGTACGTGTTTTATTACCATAAAATTTTACTAATCATATACGTATGAGTGTACATATATATTTATATATCATCATCATGTCGTGCTGGTAGCACGGATATCCCTGACCCTCTCCCGCCACTTTCCCCTATCGTTCATCGCCTCTGGCAGCTCTTCTGGACTACATCCTGTATCCTCACATCGTTGCTGAATGTATGTTCGTGCTGGTCGTCCTGCTTTTGCTCGGCCATGTGTGGGGGTCCATAACAGTACATCACTTATGAGTTCGTCCCTGCTTCTCCAGCAGTGTCCTGCATTTCTGGTTCGTCTAACTTGAATAGTTTTCGTGATAGGAGGCAGGTGGCCGTACAGTTAGTGTCTTGTGGGTTTGTTGCCGCCAGGACTTGTTCAAGATTGTTTGCAGCATTGTATATATTAAGGCAAGTTTTATTAAAGATGATGGATCCTGACAAGAAAAATAGCAAGAAAACTTGAAAAGTACAACTAAAAATGATAAACAAACTGTAACATAGCCATGATATGGATATGTGTGAAATGTACATAGAATGTTCATAACTCATAGATAGATAACATAGGAATCCCGAAACACGAAAAACTTTACGACTTCTTAGTTCAGGTATGAAACTTTTTATTACCTTTGCGTTAAAAGGTTTTTCGATATGAGGAAGAGAGATACAGAATCTTTCTATGCTGACTTTTCCATCTGCCCCCCCCCCCCACCACCACCACTTACGACACCTCGGTGAGCCTCAAAAGTCAACCGTCTTCTTCCGAGGCAGGAACTCAACTCTGACTTTTCTCAAATCCCCAAAATCCTCCATGCATGCTTCCGGGGCATGACGTCATTCACATCCTCTATCTGGGATTTTTATTGTGACATCTCTGAATGACACATCCACTCCACGCGCGTGTGAACACCTGTGCTCATGTTTGCACCTAACTAACCCATGCACTGAGCCAAAAGGTTCTCAGCCTAACTAAACCCAAAGGCAAGATATATAAAACGAAATCCCTTGGCCATTATATTACAAAACAATGTGCCATCGTCTCTAGTAAAACTTGCCTTAATAACAACTTGCTGCCTAAATATGCACTCTTCAATATATATATATATGTATGTGTGTGTGTGTGTCGAGTCACCTAGCTCCCCTGACAAATTTGATTGTGCCACCAATTTTGTCAGTGATGACCTGACTATAAAACAGATAGTATTAGGTTACCAGTAGTGCATTAAACAACCTGATAGAATGAAAAATGAAAAAAACCTTTCAAAGAGTGGAAGAATCTTTTTTGTTCAATGGTCATCTAGTACATTATGACGTATACAGCATAGAAAGACAACAACGCTGATGTATAAAAATATAATGTTTTTTTTTCTTTTTCTTTTATTAGCCCAAATGTACAGATGAGTAGAGAGAGGATGAAAAATAGCTGAGTTTGTATGAAGGTGCTGATTGGTCAAAAATCTAAAAGTACAGACTGAAATCTTAAAGCTTTTGGGAACCTCTTTATCTGATCATTAATTTTCATTGCAAACATACTCATGGTTATATCTGTTTTAATCCAACTCTTCCACTACAGGTAGGATGTGACACAAGGTCAATTTTTTAAGTGGAGTAAAACTGGTTTAAATTCAGAGTTTTCCTTCTCTTAGACTGGTTACCTTACCTAGCCATTTACCGATTGTTGTGAGGAGGAGAGATAAATTCATGCCTTTCTTAAAGGCATTAGTGTGAAGTGAAAAACAAATAACCTCATCTGGGATTTGAACTTGGGTCACCAGTTCCATTTTCATATGATGATAACCAGTTGTGATGAGAAAGGTTTACTTTTATCCCAGAACGGGGTTTTATTTCGCACGTGTGAAGACGGGGCAGGTTGGCACTTGATCCCCTATAGAATAAGTCCTCGTTCAGAGTTTTTCTCTCAGGCATATAAGAACTGGCATATTACGTGAGGGATTCATTTAGGGCCAGACTGGCCGCCGCTGGCAAGGGATTCCAAATTTCACACTATCCACACACCCACCAGGCCGCTTTCCTTCCTTCCCCTAGATAATGGAAGAATATGGACCTATAGGTTTTAGTCGTAATAATATTATATTGTAGTAGTCGGCAACTCCGGTTTCCCGTGTGATATTGTTAAGGAATTAATAGGACAATTCTAAGCAAGATAACATAAGGCGAATAGAAGCTGAAAAGGAAGCGTGAAGTAACAAATTTGTAGAAGAACTGCAAAGAACAACTTAGACCACGTGGTAACATAAAAATACATTAATCCTTTACTATACAAAGAGGTACACTTTCAAAGTGTCAAACATATAATAAATGGACAGTCTACGAATATAAATGTCTTTTCTTGACTTTTGTTTTTCTTCAAATTGAGAGAGAGAGAGAGTGGTATACAAAATTTGGGTATAAAGGAGAAATGGCCCCAAAGTTACTTATCTTATTTTTCGACGGGGTTCCACTGGAGAATCTTTCTTCTTTCACGGGTTAATAGACTTTATGCTATTTTCAATACTGGCTTGAAGAACCTGGGGTCCCTCGTGTCTCAGATATTCTTTTGTCTTCAACCCGGAGTAAATGGTCATGGGTCTGTCTGCCACGAGCCCTGCTCAAAAACTAACTTTCTCATTATTTACTTCCGCTGAGGGGAGGAAGTCCCCACTTCCGTTTTGGGGTCCCAGCCAATCATTTGGCTTCTCTCTTCTTCCTCTTGGTGTCCGGCGACCTGGGTTACTAAGTACCAACACCTGTTGATATCCCCTCTGTGACCCACATGCTCTCTTAACAGTCACTTTTTTGACGGCTAGATACTGTTAATTCAAACACGGGAGTAGTAATTTTATCTCCCTCCTCCCAGTGGGATATCACATGACACAATATGCTAAGCGTGTCTTTCATGTTTATTTAAAGAAAATTTCTGTATCATCCTGGTAATTTTTAATGTTGGGATCCCATATTCAATAGAGGAAGAGAGCATTCATTCTTTTCCATCCCCTTATTCAGTTGGGCCTTTTGATTGGTTTTGTTATTATGTTAGCAAGTGCCTGGATGTGTAGGCTTTGGTGTCAAGAAATGAACAAAACAGTAGCTGAGCAGGTCATGAATTTTGGCACATCATGGAGGAGGCAGTTTGTCCAAGTAGCCAGCCAACTGAAACGAAGAAAGAAAGAAAGAGGAGAAAAAATATTGAATGATCCTTGAATAAATATAAATTAGAAATAATTTAAGTGCCTCCCCCTACTATTTGATTTTAACCTGAATGGGACTCTAACAAGTACTCCCATTTTGGTTCAAAGTGGACCTGGAAGTAATGGTAATGAATGGAGGAGTTTTACATTCCCTAGAATGGAAGCCTTGCTACTGTATGCAGATTTGTGTCATATTTTTTTCTTGTATTTTTTTCCGTCTTTTTCTATTACCTTTCCTTTTCATTTTTTAACGACCAGTTAAAACAACCCCAGATAAATTACGAGAATGACGAATATTTTTATCCTTTTTTTAAAAGACCGTGTGATAATGAATCTGCTCAATACCAGAAATAAAAAGGGGCCTTTACTTTTCTAGGTAACATAAAAAAGGTTCCTTCCATTGTGTGATTGCAAGAGTTATTTCCCTTGGCATAATGTAAAGAAGAGTTATCTAACTTTGTATAAGTATTAGAAAAAGTTGCTTCCCTTGGTTCACGATACTTAACGACGTAGTCATCGGCCCATTGCGGCTTTTAGTGCTTCCTAAAGGGTCCGCTTATGACTTCATTTGTCTTTTTTCTCTTTGAAGAACAGGTCTTATCTGAAAGAAAAAAAGTTAACTTTTCTCTATTTTCTAACACAGATGGTTACGTGTATGGTTTTCTCTAGTGAAAAAAGTTAAGCTATCTTCAGCTTAAAATTACCTTGAATTTTGTTGTCCAATCCACTTGAGTGATGAACTATGTCTCCTCATCTGACCCACACCTCAAAATAGGTTGCCCTTGCTTGGTCTAACCTTATATTATTGATTTAAAGAGAATGAGAGTTGATTTATTGTACCGTAAAGCATTCTTGTTGAGTATATTTTATGGGATATAAGCACCCTGCCCCAGTTTACATTCGATATATCATTAATGTAGGCTTATATATAAAATAGGCTGAAAGCATCCAACTAATGCTCACACTACTTGATTTGAACTTTGCTATATTATTTGTTCTAGGGAGTAGACTGTTCACTAATGGTTCAGGAGACTGGGGTTCAGTCCCAGGTTGACTCATACCAAAGACTCAAAAAATGGTATTTGGTGCCTCCTTGCTTAACACTCAGTATTATAAGGTGTGGATCAAGGGTAAAGTGGAGTAATCCAGGGAAAGGAGAAGCACCGTTCCCTGGACCTCAGTGTAGTAGCTATTGAAAAGGGAGCCTTTTGGTCACCTTCGACTACAGTTGCCAACTTTATTTTTATATCACACAAAGTCCAAAACTTAAGTAATGTGAACTAAAGTCGCATCTCACCCTCATGTATTTAGGATATTTGGATTCACTGCACCAAAAGGTTTAATTATCGAACATGGTGCATCACTTTCATTATTCTTTTTTTTAATTTTCATTTCAAAAAATTATACTCACAGATTCAAAAAATGGTACGTGATACCTCTTTGCTTAACACTCAGCATTATAAGGTATGGCTCAAGAGTAAAGTGGAGTAGCGTCCTCCCCTACGCCTCGGTGTAGTAGCTATTGAAAAGGGGCCTTCGGGTCACCCTCGACTAAGGTTACTTAATATGTTGAGTAACAGGTTGCAAAATGAACTTGCACGTATGTGTTGATGAACTACTTTGATAAAACTTTGCTATTAAGTTGAAACTGTTTGGTTGTTTTTTTGTGTGTGTTTTATGGCATATCAACCCTTGTTGGTTATTCAATGCCATGTTCAGTTTATAAACATATATTAAATATACATGATTTAAAAAGAAATAGTTTGTTGGTAACAATTTTTAAACAAACCAGAGTTCATTTGTTTGCGCACAGTTAAATGGTTTCCAGTATAGTGAATGATTAAACAGTTCTACGTAATCTATAGAAGAGACCCTAATAGGTACTATTACTCTAGATCAGGGTGGACCTGGGAGTAATGGCAATGAAGAAGTACTCAACATTCTATAAAGCTCTAGGACTGGTGTTTCTCCATCAGATGGTTTTAGTGTCATATTCAGGACATTCATTGAAGTGAGGGTCTTACGCCTCTTTAGAGATGTAATTGGTGTATTCTTCAGCACTAGTTGATTGGGTTTCCTAAGCTGCATTCTGATTGGTTTATGATTGCAAATTTCTTTATTTGCCTAAAATACTTGTATTACTTGATTAGAATTTTGTTCAAATATCTTACGAGCCCTAATTGTCACATGTTTCTTTTCTTGTGTATGCACATCCTGGGTACGACACTAAACTATGTTCAGTGGTGAGGTTCCAGTTCTGGAAATGGGGAGTCATTCTTATATTTCCAGGTCCACTCTTACTCAGGGTGATAGTAGCTGTAAGGGTCAGATCTCTTGGTCAAATAAATTTGAGATAATGAAATATTAATGTGTTTAGAATATGAAGATGCATTTTTTTAAATATGTAATTGGAAACCTAATTCTTAAATTGATTTCTTTATGAAATAACCACACAAAAGTTAATGTGCTGAAAAATCAATTTGGTAGAAGCAATAAGATCTAATTAGGAATTTGATGAATGCAAGAATTCTGAATTGTGAAAAACTTAGCTCTAATCAATAGAGCCTTTCCTATAGATTGGTTTCATCACAGAATTAGGCTATGTCCAGATACTAGTACTTTGTAATATCTGAGTAAATATTAGACTACAAGATTAACTTGGGGGTATATTTTATGATTGATTGAGTTTAACAGTATGCCAACCTGTTTGGGGTTATTCTATGCCTAGAGGTTAGGGAATTGCGTACATTGTATGTTTATAGTTATATTTTTTGTGTTGTTTCTTAAGTGTTTTTGTACAAGGTTTATTTAATATCAAATATTTTTATCGAACACAAAAGGTGTTCATGGTGTAATGATTATAGTCATTGGAAATGGACATGGCAAACCGAGATGAGGTTGTTTGCATTTCACATAGTGCCCTTGGGAAAGGCATGAATCCAACTATTTTTCCTTCACCTATGGGTAAATAGTAGGGAAGACTTTAACCCTGGTATGGCAACCAGTCTAGGAGAAGGAAAACTAATGCCCTTGGGAAAGGCATGAATCCAACTTTTCTCTCTCCAGCTATGGGTAAATAGTAGAACAGACTAGGCTCTTTAACTTTGATATGACAATCAGACTAGGAGAAGGAAAACTCTAAATTAAAACCTGTTATACTCTGCTTAGAAAATTCACCTCATGTTGGATTATGCTAATGTGGCGGGGTTGGGTAAATATATGCAAAAAGTATTTGTGGTATAATGGTTATTGTTGTAGGAAATGGAGATGGTGACCTGAGTTCAAATCCTGGATAAGATTGTTTGATTTTCCCATAGTGCTAATACCCTTAGGAAAGGTATTCATTCAACTATTTTCCCTCCATCTATGGGTAAATAATAGGGCAGACTGCATTCTTTAACCTTGGTATGACAACCAGTCTAGGAGTAGACAAATTCTGAACTCAAAACTGTAAAAACTCTGCTTAAATAAATGACCTTGTGTCACACCTAGCTCATGTAGAGGGGTTGATAAATACCCTGTAAAAATTTTCAACAGAAAGGAAAGAAAATGTTTTTGGTAGGCCAGCACATATTGTTTGGCATGTCAAAAGTTTAACAAAAAAAATTGATTGGAACAGGCTCAAATAACCTATTTAAATTTAGTCATGACAGATCTTTAGCCTGCTCCCCAGAAACTTCTGGAAGTTGTTTAATTTACCTGCAAAGATGGGGGAATTCCCTATGGCGTAGTGGTTAACATGCTGGACTGTGACATCATAGTAAGTGAGTTTAAACCCCAGTTGCATTCAGCCGAGTTGGCTGAGGCTGTAAAAAATGCTGACTGCATCTCTGCAGAGGAGTAAGAACCCCACCCAACGTTTGTCCTGGATGTGACATTAAACAATCTGATGGTGAGGCTCCAGTAATGATAGAGCTTTGGGGAATATGGAGTATCTCTTCATTGGCATCACTTCTAGGTCCACTCTGACCTGGAGTGATAGCACCTGATAGGGTCTTATCTATGGGTCAAATAGAACTGTTTGACATTTAAACTGAATGCAAACAAATGACTTATGCTAAATTGAATTGTTTTAAATAGAACTGTTTGATCATTTAATTGTGTGTAAATAAATGACTGATGTTTGATTGATTTGTTACTGATACATAGCGATGTTTGGAACAATTTAACTTTGTTAACATGCGAAATTAAATTGTTAGAAATAGAACTGTTTTTACATTTAACTGTGTGTAAACAAATGACTAATTGTTAGTGATATATAGCAATACTTGGAACCATTTAATTTTGTTGACTTATGCTAAATTGAATTGTTTGAAATAGAACTGTTTGATCATTTAATTGTGTGTATCTACAAAATGTCTTTTCAGATCACATATTTAATATATGTGTAAAAACAGGATTTGGCATTAAATAACGAAAAATGGTTGATATGCCATAAAACGAAAGCAAACCAATGCAGTTGTGTTATTATATTCATATTCAAACTTGGGAAAGGAATGAACTCCCTTTTCTTCGCAGCTATGGGTTAAATAGTATCACTGTTGTTCTTCTACAAGGATGGTTTTGGCATTAAATAACCCATGAAGGTTGATATGTCATTAAACAAAGAAACCTTAAATAGTACCACTACTATTCTTCTATAAGGATGGCTTTCACATTAAATAACCCATGAAGGTTGATATGCCATTGAACAAAGAAACACTAAATAGTACCACTACTGTTCTTCTACAAGGATGGCTTTGGAATTAAATAACCCATGAAGGTTGATATGCCATTGAACAATGAAACCTTAAATAGTACCACTACTGTTCTTCTACAAGGATGGCTTTGGCATTAAATAACCCAAAAAGGTTGATATGCCATTGAACAAAGAAACACTAAATAGTACCACTACTGTTCTTCTACAAGGATGGCTTTGGAATTAAATAACCCATGAAGGTTGATATGCCATTGAACAATGAAACCTTAAATAGTACCACTACTGTTCTTCTACAAAGGTGGTTTTGGCATTAAATAACCCATGAAGGTTGATATGTTATTGAACAAAGAAACTGAAACTTAAACAATTCTATGTGGTTTTCTTGCAGACTACATGCTTTGTTCTGTTCCCTCGCTTATTTAGACTGTAAAGGCATTTGCACCGACAGAGTTTGTTAATCAGATGAGAAAGGTTCTGCATCTGATTATGTCAGCCAATAATCATATGGGCTATGCCAATTGCAAAATGTTGAAATTGTAAAACTTCACTAATTAGAGAAAGTATTTTAGGCTTTAATCGGTAATTTGACCTGATTGAATCATTTGTGTTTTATGCACAGTTGTTATATAATAAAAAAAATATTCATGTAGTTGAAATAAAAAACAAAACAAAAGAACAATATATTTTCTGATTTTATTATTTGTGTCACCTCAAGCTTTGCAGATAGTGAAAAAAAGAATTATTAAAATAACTCTAAAAGTTCAACAGGCCATTTGGAATTGTTTTCACTCAGTATTTTTAGCAAAATGTTTATATGTATATGTTAGTCTCTCAATTGCAATTTGTTTAACATCTGTTGTTGTTGCCCAGTCGGCTGGGGCTGTAGAATACACTGACTTCACCTCTTCAGAGGGGTAAGACTTCCCCAATGAGTGTCCTGGATATGACATTAAACAATCTGATGGTGAGGTCCTAGTAATGCTGGGGCTTTGGGGAATGCGGAGCACCCCTTCATTGCCATTGCTCCCAGGTCCACTCTGGCCCGGAGCGGTAGCACCTGATAAGGGTCCTATCTATGGGTTAAATAGAATTAACGGCATATTTATGCTAAACTGAATTGTTTGAAATAGAAATGTTTTTGACCATTAAACCATCCTTACATTTAAACTGCGTGCTTATGCTAAAACTGAAATATTTCAAATAGAACTGTTTTTTGACATTGAAACTGTATTTACACTAAACTGAATTGTTTAAAATAGAACTGTTTTGACATGTAACTGTGTGAACAAAATCTGTACTTATACTAAACTGAATTGTTTGAATTAGAACTGTTTGAATAAACTGAATAGTTTTTGAAATAGAAATGTTTTTGACAATTAAACTATACTTACATTTAAACTGTGTACTTATTCTCAACTGAATTGTTTGAAATTGAACTGTTTTTGACATTGAAACTGTACTTACACTAAACTGAATTGTTATATATAACTGCTTGAATAATTTGAAATGGAAATGTTTTTGGCAATTAAACTGTGTACTCATGCTAAACTAAATTGTTTTAAATAGAACTGATTATTTACATAAAAACGGGTTTGGTGTTAAATAACTTACAAAGGTTGATATGCCATAAAACCCAACAACAAACAAATTAATTTCAGTTGTATTTGTCGTGAGACAGCTACATGTCCTTCCTACATTGCCTAGACTAGTTGTTCAGTGAAATCTTTAAGAATTTATATTATAATTAATTATAAATATTTTTCGAGTTTACACAGATTTTGGTTCATTGACATCTTTTTTGGCCTTTAAGCTTGATACTGCTTCACATCCTGTTTATATCATTTGTATTGTAATCAATTGCAAATAAATAAGGGGAATTTTAATAAATTGCAAATTAGGGGAAGTACTCTATAATTTGCATTTAATAGTTAGTTGGAGGCCATTGAGCTCAATTTCAAGTCACATGCTATTTATAGAATTTATGTTGTAATTAGTTAAAATGAATAAGGAAAAAGGTTTTCGGACTATTGTCTTCATCTTTATTGTTATTGCTACAACGTTTCGGCCGATATATCCTCCAGCCTTCTTCAGGTGTTTGTCGAACTTAAGAATTGTCCAGCAGGACACATAGCGTAACAGTTATAGGCATTGGTTCCCTAAGCTTCTAAGGAGACAATCGTCTGGAGGTTGCAGGTTCAATCCTGACTGCAGGCGAGTAACAATTCAGGAATATTTAACGTTTGTACTTGGTTATAGCTAACGGAATCAGAACAGGCGACCCCCGTGGATTCAATAAAGGATGTAGTTCAAAGTTCCATTAAGGTTCCCGAGTTTGACAAACACCTGAAGACGGCTGGAGGGCATATCGGCCGAAATGTTGTGGAAATAACAATAAAGATGAAGACAATAGTCTGAAAATCCTTAATAATAAAAATCACCAAGCTTCATCTCAGAAATTTAGACAATGAATAAGGAGAAATAAGGAGGTGCCCGTGGTGTAATGGTTATCAACGTAGGAAATAGACACGGTGACACGAGTTCAAATCTTGGATGAGACTGATTTCATTTCACATAGCACTAATACCCTTGGGAATGGTATAAATCCAATTATTCTCCCTCCAGCTATGGGTAAATAGTAGGACAGACTAGGTTCTTCAGCCTTGGTGAGGCAACTAGTCTAGGAGAAGGAAAACTCTGAATTTAAACCTGTTAAACTCGGCTTAAAAATTGACCTTGTGTCATGTCCTGCCTGAGTGGAGGGGTTGGTAAATATGATAAGGAGAAATACTCTATTATTGAACGTAAGTTTTAAAACTTACATTCGTTAGCTCGGTGTGGACATTGAATGCTGTCAAGATGATTTACCTAGAGTGATAACCAATTGGGAATGATGGTAAGAGAGACTCTAAGGAATGTATGTGTTAATAGCACCTCTTGACAATGATAGTGACTTTACTATTATCATTTGATAGTTAACTACCAGTTTGTGTACAATGCTGACCCCACTATTATCAAGTTAGCAATTGGATTAGAAATTGCTTGATTATGAATATATCTAGAGATTCGGCAGCTTAATGATCTGGGCATAAACCATTAAAGTTTAACCATAAAGCTTCTCTCAATATTTTTTTAAGCTTTTAATGTCTTATGCACTATGTGTTTGGCATACCAAACGGACATTCCTTTATTTTTGACCTGGATCAGTTGCATATGGTTCATAAATTGCCTAGACTCTGCACATATGCAGCTACTTTTTGTTGTATATTCTATATCCACCCAGGACTTGACTAAAACATCTGACGACTTAATGACTATAAAATCATTCTATTTACTTTCATCAAAATGAATATGTCACTTGTAATCTGCCTATTAAGTTTGTTGCTAGGTAATTTTATCTGCAGTCAATACAAATTAAATTTATTGTCAGATTTTTTTTATTGCAGAGTAAATATATGGCCAAATATTCCTAGTGTGAGTCAAAAGTTTTGCAATATTTTAGTACATGTTAGTTTGTGGTGTGTATATTATGTGACCAAAGAAGTGGATGGTATCAGCTGTGATGGGTAGTATTTTGCCCTGAAATCTTGTGCATTGCTTCACTGTGTATGGGATTTGAAAGTCACACAGATGAACGTGTAAGATAGTCTAATTTGAGAATTTATGTTTTACGAGTTCACACTGTGCCAAAATGCCACCGAAAGCATTTGTGGTGTGAAAGTTGAAGGGACAGTTAATCATAGTACACTATCTACATGTTTAAAAAATTTTGCTTGAGTTGCAAGATCAGACAGTCATCAGCAAAAAACTGTGAATAATGCTATAGAAAAGGGAGCCTTCAGGTTGCTCTCAACTAAGGTCACTAACTTTACTTGACTTTTTACTTATATGGTTTTAAGTAACTACTCCTATTTAATAATAATTATCATTTGTTTGTGGGTGGGGAGAGTCGTCATGGCATAGGGGTTAATCTGCTGGACTGTAACACCATAGTACTCCAGTTGTGCTATTATGCTCCCTTTTCGATGAATACCCTTGAGAAAGGTATGAACCCCTTATCTCTCCAGCTATGTGGTAAATACTACTACTGCTGTTCTTCTACAAGGATGGCTTTGGTATTACATAACCCATGAAGGTTGATATTCCATTAAACAAAGAAACCAAACAAAACCATCATTTGATTACATGCAGTTATATGGTTTCAAGTATTCTTATCTAATACCAATAATTTTTAAACAGATTTATTTGATACATAGATGAGACCCTAACGAGTTACTCTATTCTGGAATGTTTCTCAAAGTCTATTCTTATTTAGATTGGATGGTTGGTTTTATGGCATGTCAACCTTTTTTGGATTATTCAATGCTGAAGTCAGTCTTTTAAAAGCAATTATATGGTTTCGAGTATTCTTATCTAATATAGATAATTTTTAAACGTATTTATTTGATACATAGATGATACCCTTACAAGTTACGATATACTGAAATGTTTCTCAAAAACAAACAATTTTTATGTTGAATAGATGGTTGGTTTTATGGCATGTCAACACTTGTTGGGTTATCTAATTCTCAAATCAATCTTTTTTTCTTTTCTTTTCAAGCAATTATATTGCTTCTACAGGGTGGAACGATAAAATTGTCGTCCTAAAGAAAACAAAGTGCTTAACTGCTTAACTTTATTATTCTTTACATCTTTTTACCCTCTTTTTAACTCAATACAGGATGGAACGATAAAATGGTCGTCCTTAAGAAAACTACACTACAGCTTTATTTTAAAACTTTTATTGAAAAATCCAATTCAGGTAACTTGATTATGTAGTAGAGCTGACATCTATTCAATGTAGTCGCCTTCAGCCTCAATCACCGCCTCAATATGGATCAGGAACTGGGAGCATGCCTTTTCCTCAAGTGCCGGCGAGAGCTCAGTGGATGGCGGCGATCAAGCTGGCTTTGGTGTTGTGGGAGGTCATGTTGGTGATGTTCTCAATGTATGACCAAACAAAGTAGTCCAGCGGGTTCAGGTAGGGGGAGGAGGGGGGCCAGTGAGAGAAGGGTACAAAGTCGTAGCACTCCTTCTGAAGCCAAGCCTGGGCCTCTTTGGACTTGTGGGCCGGCACCGAGTCCTGCTGCCACACCCAGGGTCTGCCACCAGCTACCTGATTGCACCAGGGGATCATCACACTCTTCAGCACATCCAGGTACACTTTGGTGTTGACTTTCAAGCCGACTTGTGAAGTGGCATGATGTGGCCGTCACTTGAAACCACGCCAAAGACCATAACCATAGCCGGAAACTTTGTTTTCATCACCCTGGGCACGTTGAACTGTTCGGATTTGCATTTTGAGGGTGCTGGCAAGGGTCCTGTTGTCATAACTTGGATCGGTAGAGAGCATGAGTTATACAACGGCGCATCTCTGATCTCACTCGTTAAACATTGTGTTACTTTCAGACATGATAGAAGGCTCCTATTGCTCTTGGGATTTGTACACAACTGGCCAACTAGAAGATGGTCTGCAACAAAAAAAGAAAACTGGTTTTCATTAAAAACGGAAATGGAATCATGTCATCTTTTCTAGGTCGACAATTTTATCGTTCCACCCTGTAATAACTAATGATTTGAATTATTTGAAAGAAATTATAGTTTCAAATAACTTTTCTTTATACTAATAATTTATACACAAGTGGGTAAACTGTTCACCCATGGTCCGGAAGACCTGGATTCAATCCCAAGTTGCGTCATACCAAAGACTTTAAAAATGGTACTTGATACCTCCTTGCTTAACACTCAGCAATATAAGGTACGTATCTAGAGTAAAGTGGAGCAATCCAGGGAAAGGAGTAGCACCCTTCCCTAGACCTCGGTGCAGTAGCTATTGAAAAGGGAGCCTTCTGGTCACCCTCGACTACGGTCACCAACTTTACTTTTTACTTATATAATTTCATCTAATTATTTCAGAGTTCAAATTCTGTTTGAGGTTGTTTGCATTCACATAGTAATTGGGAAAGACAAGTATTGGTTGTTTGTGGTGGTGGGGGGCATAGTAGCAGCAATAATAATTATAATTGGTGCATTTGGAACAGTAACTAAAGGATTACTAAAGGGACTGGAGGACTTGGAAGTTAGCAGACAAGTGGAGACCATTCAAACTACAGCATTATTGAGAACAGCCAGAATACTGAGAAGATTCCTGGAGATTTGAGGAGACTTGCTGTCTCTCAAACTCCAGTGAAAAACCATCAGCTAATGCTGAAGTGAAAAACTCTAATGTGTAAATAATAATAATAATAAACCTTAGTAAACAATTACAGTTTCAAGTAGATATTCTTCATACCAATAATTCATAAACAATTATATAATTTCAAGTAACTATTCTTATTTAATAGTCATAATAATTAATAGTAATAATAATTATAATAAATAAAAATAATAGCAAAAAAGAGAACCTGCCAAATAGTAGACTTTGCCATCCCAGCAGACCACAGAGTAAAATTAAAAAGAAGAAAAGAGAGATAAATATTTAGGCCTTGTTAGAAAACTAAAAAACTATGGAACATGAAGGTAACAGTGATACTAATTGTAGCTGGAGCACTTGGAACAATCCCCAAATGATTGGTAAAGGGACTGGAAGACTTGGAAATAAGAGGACAAGTAGAGACCATCCAGACTACAGTTTTATTAAGATCTGCTAAAATACTGAGAAGAGTCCTGGAGACTTGAGGAGACTTACTGTCACCCAAACTCCTGTAAGAAACCATCAGCTAATGCTGATGTGAAAAACTCTCAAAATAATAATAATAATAATAATAATAATAATAATAAATTGTTTGTATAAATGGGTATGTGCAGCTTATGAATAATTATGCAAAACTTAATAGATACAACTCTACTTCCTTTATATTTAGTGACGACTATCTTACAACCCATAATATGGGTAAGTATTGCTAGTTTAAGTAATTCTGAAACTACATTGTAATGATCGCTGGCAGTTTTTCTTTAGAAGTGGAAAGAACATTCCAGGAATCTGCTTGGAAAGCCTACTGAAATCACAGACAAACCAACTGAAGAAATTATTCATGACTAACTAGACATTAAACTTCATGGAAGATGAACTCTACGCAATTCAAAAAACAATTAAAAGCTGAAAAGCAGCAGGTGTTGATGAAATACCTCCCGAAGAATGAAAGACAAGGAAATTTGATGACATACTTCTTCTATTATGCAATGCTGTGTATATAACCAAAACACAATAGTAAAATATATGAAAGGCTGCAGCTTCTTCTTCTCCAAGAAAAGGTGATCTTGGAATCACTAAGAACTTCAGAAGTATGACTTTTACTTCTCTAGTTGCTAAGATTTATGATAATCTGCTTCTCACTCACTCATAAAGTAAAGTAAAGTTGGCGGCTGTAGTCGAGGGTGACCCAAAGGCTCCTTTTGCAATTGCTACTACACCGAAATGTAAGGGAGGGCGCTATTTCTTTTTAGAAATACTGAAGTTTTTCATTTTTACTTATAAATAATCATGGGATACCATATCAAATAATAATGAGATACCATATCAAACCCTTTGCTAAAAATCAAAATAAATATCTGCATTATCCCCTTCCACCAAATATTCATTTATAATATCAATAAAGTTGGCAACTGTAGTTGAGGGTGGCCCAAAGGCTCCTTTTGCAATAGCTACTACACTGAGGTGTAAGTGAGGGCACTACACCTTTCCCTGGATTGCTCCACTTTACCCTTGATCCGTACATTATAATGCTGAGTGTTAAGCAAGAAGGTATCAAGTACCATTTTTTTGAGTCTTTGCTATGACTAAACCCCAGTCACCAGGGCCCTTGGCAAACACTTTACTCATTAGGCCACTCATATTCAACTTGAGGAAAAATCAGAACAGATTTTGGAGAAATCAATCTACAACTTCTCAGATTCAATCTATTTGTCTAATCATCGTAGGAATTCATGCAAAAATTCTTGAAGAAACATTTTGTCGATTTTTTTCCAAGGCATGAGGAAAGATGGAGCAAATTCTTCTAGCATGATTTTCCCATAGAAACTGTTACTGCTATAGTTATTTACCAAACTTAGCTTGATTGTGGCACAAGGCCAGAAGAATTGGGCACCCATTGAGAAACTGTTACTGCTATAATGATGCTCTACAAGGACGTAAAGGCCATGGTTTGTTCACTTGATGTTGACATTGATTTCTTTGACACTATCACTGGAGTTTTTGACTGGAGTCTTGCAGAAGAAAAAGGTACATTGTCACTGAAGTCTTGCAGTGTTGAATAATTAAGGATTTGAATTTTAGTAGTTAATTCTTTTTTTTTTTTTTTTTGGTTAAACTTTGAATTTAAAACTGAATTGAAAATTTCATTTTTAATCTCGGATTCAAAACTAGAATAAGTATTTGTTTATAAGTTAATTTTTAGGAATGTAAAATGGACATTAATAAATGTTTGTTTGCAAATTCAGAATGTTGGGGAAATTCTTGGAATGGAAAATATCCAAAGATAAACAATTGTTTAGAATCAGCTGATATTTGTGATTTAGCAGAGGAAACGATTAATCGCATAATAAGCAAATGTAGCAATCTATTGCAAGAGGAGTATAAGACTAAATATGACTGGGTAGGAAAGGAGATCCACTGGGAATTGTGCTAGAGATTGAATTTTGACCATACTATTAAATTGTATGTGCACAGACTAGAATCCATCCTAAAGAATGAGATGTATAAAATTCTCTAGGATTTTGAGATACAAACGGATCCTCTAATCCTGACCAGAAGACCAGATCTAGTGATAATTACCAAAGAAAGAGAACTTGCCATCTCGTGGATTTTACTATCCCAGCAGACCAATGTATGAAAATCAAAGAAAGTGAAAAGAGAGTTTAGTACATAGACCTTGCCAGAGAACTAAGAAATCTGTGGAACATGAGGGTGACAGTGATACCAAATGTATTTGGCACACTCGGAATAGTCCTCAAAGTCTTGGAAAGGGGACTGAAAGAGTTTAAAATCAAAGGATGAATAGAGACCATCCAAACTATGGCATTGTTAAGATTGTCCAGAATACTGAGATGGGTCCTGGAGACCTGAACAGACTTGCTGTCACTCAGGCTCCAGTGAAAGACCATCAGCTAACACTACTGTGAAAATCTTGCAAGGAATTTAATAATAATAATCATTTTGTTGCACAATGGGTAAGAACTGCTTATGAACAATTATTTTAATTTTAATTAAAGTAAGTCTACATCATTATTAATAATGCCATCACACGCTTTGAATAATGACTGTCTACAAATAATTATCATAAACTTGAATAACTGCAAATCTATATTCTTTATTTTTAATAATGACCATTTTGTAATATTACGGATGGGCGCTGTCGTCAATCAGTGAAGGTGTCACGAGACAAGCGCGTGCAGGCAGAATGACCTGCAAAGTTAGACGTGATTTTAAAATAATCACAGATGTATTATCACGTGTTTCACGACAGTTTCACTGGTGACATCGAACATTCAGGGATCTTCGATTTGTTCCCCAAAGAAAACAAGTCAGGAGATTTTGGCAGAGTTGAAGGCAGTTGTCAAAACGGGTGCGTTAAAGGTTCCGATGCCCCAACCCGTCCTACCCTAGTCTGCTATGACCTATCTGTCAGGCGTATGTCAACAGTCAGCTCTCACCCACACCCCCGACATCACCAAGAGGAAGGGAGAAGAAGAAGAACGTAACTAAAATAAACTTTTTGAGTTGCAACAATCATAGCTAACTGAATAATAAACGACTGCTATATTTTCTTCCCTTACCTTCGAATTTGAGTATTTCTTTTTCTGCGGACTTCTTTCTTTACAGCACAACATGTCAGTCCTATGTTACAATTTTACGGCTTGTAATATAGATAAGCATTTCTAGTTTAAGAAATTTTGTAATTATATTGTACTGATAAAATATCAAAACCTTGTTGTAAATGAAGTCATAACTGAACTGTTTAATGTCAGTACAGTCATTCCATATCACAAAAAGAAATATAAACCCAATGCAGTCAAAATTCAAAGTATTGTCAATATAAACAAATACTTCAGCTTGTATATAGAATGTCGTCACCCTTTATTATATCTCTGTCTTATATTTTCTCCAAATTTGGAACTAAATGTATTTTTACTGAACATGCTGACTTAATCAATGCTACAGAATTTAAAAATCTTCTTTCTTGTACGTCTGCCAAAAAATTTTGTCGAGTATGTTCCACCTCATGATTATCATCTTCCAGGTATAAATTGGTTGCAGATCTCCAGTTGTTTCTGCTACCGAAAGAATATTACAGAACGTTGAGTTGCATAAAGGCCGTTTCATACCACAACCTTGTTGACCGAGTTAGACTTTAAAATTATTTCTTGTCATTTTTCTGCCATCCTTTTTTGAAGAATAGCCAAAAGATCAAATAATTAACTTTTTCTTTTTTCTTTTTGATTTTTTTTTTATGGGTTTTGCTTTTTGTGTCGCTGGAAAAATCATAAGGCGTAATTATTTTGGCAACAAAAACCCTTTATACTAATTATACACACTGCTCTTTGGTATTTGTCGCTAGAGAATTATTTATATCCATTTTGGTTTTACTAGTTTTTGCATACAGGGTGGTGAGCAACTGTAACACAAATTCATTATTCACTTATATGCAAAGGTCACTTAATAAATTAGGTGAAATATTGCCTAAAAAATTGGCAGTAGGAAGCACTGTCAACAGTTGTACTTTTTTCAAAGAAATCAATAGTGATGGGTCCTTTTATGTTCCAAAAGATTATCAGCATGACCTTCTTTACTGACTGTTGTGCCTGGAACTTTTTCTTTACCGGAGAGTCAGTGTATTTCCATTCCATGGACTGCCCTTTTCACTCATCCTTATTTATTGACTGATCCTTGTATATATAATAGGACCCTTCTCAATCAAAAAATTTCCCCTTATTTATTGAATGACCCTCGTATATATAATAGGACCCTCCTCAGTCAAAAAATTTCCCCTTATTTATTGAATAACCCTTGTACAGGGTGGAATGATAAAATTGTCGCCCTAGAAAAGATGACATGATTCCATTTCCATTTAATGAAAACCGGTTTTCTTTTTTTGTTGCAAGTCCATCAGCCCCCCCTCCTCCCCAAACCTGAACCTGCTGGACTACTTTGTTTAGTCATTTGTTGAGAACATCACCAACATGACCTCCTACAACACCAAAGCCAGCCTGATCACCGCCATCCGCCGATTATCTGCTGGCGCTTGTGGAAAAGACATGCTCCCAGTTCCTGATCCGTATTGAGGTGGTGATTAAGGCTGAAAGTGGCTACATTGAATGGATGTCAGCTCTACTACATAATCAAATTACCTGAATTGATTTTTTCAATAAAAGTTTTAAAATAAAGCTGTAGTGTTTTCTTTAGCATGACAATTTTATCATTTCACCCTGTATATATAATAGGACCCTCCTCAGTCAAAAAATTTCCCCTTATTTACTGAATGACCCTTGTATATATAAGACCCTCCTCAATCAAAAAATTCCCCTTATTTATTGAATGACCCTTGTTTATATAATAGGACCCTCCTGAGTCAAAAAATTTCCCCTTATTTATTGAATGACCCTTATATATATAATAGGACCCTCCTCAATCGAAAAATTTCCTTTATTTATTGAATGACACTTGTATATATAATAGGACCCTCCTCAATCAAAAAATTTCCCCTTATTTATTGAATGACCCTCGTATATATAATAGGACCCTCCTCAATCAAAAAATTTCCCCTTATTTATTGAATTTACCCTTGTATATATAATAGGACCGTCCTCAATCAAAAAATTTCCTCTTATTTATTGATTGACCCTTGTATATATAATAGGACCCTCCTTAAGGAAAAAATTTCCCTTATTTATTGAATGACACTTGTATATATAATAGGACCCTCCTCAATCAAAAAATTTCCCCTTTTTCATTGAATGACACTCATATTTTGACCTGTGTTATGATTAATGAATTGATTTGAAAAAACTGAATCTTTGGCTTTCAGAATAACTGATTCTTAAGACCAAGTTTTTTAATATAATATCTATATACAGATCTTCAAATTTATGTATAGAAGAAGAGAATGTATTGCTAGAACAATTGAATGAAGTACCCTTTATGTCCGATGAATCTGAAAATATCATAATGGTTGAAGATTTCAATTTACCTAATCTAGATTGAGCTAATTGTTTGCTTCCGTCTCTTATAAATCCAATTAGTCAACATTTTAGAAAACAAAATGAATCTTTAGATTTGTTTACAACAAAAGGATTGTAATGGTTTATAGAAATACTAGACGTAAACTCGTGGGGGAAATAGATTAGATATACATATATTGGATCAGATTCTTTTTCAAGTAATGAATGTTTATTTGGAAAGGTAAGTTTAAAAGCATCATTAGGTAAATCCTGGACGAGATTGATTGCATTTCGCATAGCATATTTTCCCTCCAGCTATGGGTAAATAGTAGGGCAGACTGGGTTCTTCAGCCTTGGTGAGGCAACTAGTCTAGGAGAAACTTACAGCGGTTTCAAATCCTACCCAAGCCGGCCAGAGGTTTACTTGGTCAAAAACGTGGTGCGATAGACAACAACTATGGAAGGCAGTAATTACTGGGGATACAGTTACAAGACTCAGCATTCCTATCCGAGGTCGCGGTAAATCACCTGAAGAAGGCTAGAGGTGAAATTTGGCCGAAACGTAGTGAATGAAAAAACAACACAAAAAACCCAAAAAAACTACTAAGATGAGGACAAAAAGTCTGCAATAAATAAAAATTAATTCTCAGATTAAGAAGCCTCATCTCAAAATGATTCCAATTAATGGTTTTGTCAATGGTAAAATCAACTCCATCTAATATTTTAGAAAGTATTGATATTATAAAGGAACATTTGGTGGAAGGGGATAAGGCGGATATTTATTTTGATTTTAGCAAAGGATTTGGTATGATATCTCATTATCATTTGATATGGTATCTCATTATAATTTATAAGTAAAAATGAAGAACTTGAGTATTTCTAAAAAGAAATAGTGCTCTCCCTTGCAAGATGCTTTTTGACAGAACTATAAAAGTAAAAATTGGTAACAATTATACTGAATCACAGAATATACTCTCTTGTGTTCTTCAAGAACCAGTACTGGGATTTTTTTTTAATATTCTTAGATGAGTTACCTAATGATATAAAATCAGAAATAAAAATTTATTGATGTTGACTACTTATCAATTGGACTTTTATCAAAAGAAACAAGGCAAATGGATCTAAATGAATTGTCATTTTCTGAAGATATGCAGGAATTAGAATTTAATATAGAGAAATGTAAATTACTACTTATTGAATCCAAAAATTTTAAAGTTGAATATAAATTAAACCGAAAAGGAAATTAAAAAAGTAAATCAGTAATGCAATCCAAGGTTTTGGCTTTGATGATGCATTTAAAGTTGACAATTATATTTTGTCTCTTGGGTTGAGGGCGAATGGAATGATTGGCTGGATGGTTAGTTATTTTATTTCAAGGGAGGCACAGTTTGTTTTAAAAAGATATAAGACTCTAATAAGACCTTATAGAATATTGTACTCAAAATATTGAGACCTGGAAATTGGAGTGTAACATTGAAATTAGAAGAGTGACAAAAATGATAAAAAGAGTACAGGCCCATTGGCAAAAACATGAGAGTGTTCACCAATGGTCCGGGAGACTGGGGTTCAATCCCAGGTCGAGTCATACCAAAGACCCAAAAAATAGTACTTGATACCTCCTTACTTAACACTCAGCATTATAAGGTATAGATCAAGGGTAAGTTGAGTAACCCAGGGAAAGGAGTAGCACCCTTCTCTACACCTCATTTAATTGAATTGGTTTTGGTTTGGTTTTATGGCATATCAACTATTGTAGGTTATTTAATACCTAATCCATTTTTATACATATAAACTGATCTATTTCAAACAATTCAGTTTAGCATAAGTACGCTGTTTAGTTCTATTTAACCCATAGATAGAACCCTATCAGGTGCTACCACATTGAACCAGAGTGGACCTGAGAGCGATGACAATGAAGGGGTACTCTGCATTCCTCTAATCTCCTGCATTACTGTTTGTTTGTTTGGGTTTTATCGCATATCAACCTTTGTAGGTTATTTAATGCCAAATCCATTTTTATACATATAAACAGATCTATTTCAAACAATTCAATTTAGCATACAAAAGCAGTTCCATTTCAAACAATACAGTTTAGCATGAGTAGGCAATTTAAATGTCAAAATAGTTCTATTTCAAGCAATTCAGTTTAGTATAAGTACACAGTTTAAATGATGTCAAAACAGTCCTATTTCAAGCAATTCAGTTTAGCATAAGTAAACAATTTAGTTCTATTTAACCCATAAATAGGACCCTATCCGGTGAAACTACTCCAGGCTAGAGTGGACTTGGGAGCAATGGCAATGAAGGGGTACTCTGCATTCCCTGAAGCTGCGGCATTACTGGAACCTCACCATGAGATTGTTTCATGCCATATCCAGGACACTCGTTTGGGAGGGGGCGTCTTACTCCTCTGCAGAGAAGCAGTTGGTGTATTCTACAACCTCTGCTGACTAATTGAAGGTTTCAAAATAATTAATGGATTTTCTAAATATGGTAGACATTTTTTCATGTTTTTTCACAAACAGGAAATTTACTTTTAAGACAGATTTCAAAAATTAAATCTACTCATTGCATTTTTTTGCTAATAGTAAGTTGGCAACCATAGTCGAGGGTGACCCGAAGGCTCCCTTTTCAATAGCTACTACACCAAGGTGTAGGGGGAGGGGCGCTACTCCTTCCCTGGATTGCTCCACTTTACCCTTGATCCGTACCTTATAATGTTGAGTGTTAAGCAAGGAGGCATCAAGTACTATTTTTTGAATCTTTGGTATGACTCTACCTGGGATTGAACCCAGGTCTTCCGGGCCATTGGCGAACACTCAAACCATCATGGACTAAACTGAATTGTTTGAAATAGAACTGTTTCTGACATTTAAACTGTTCACTTATGCCAAACTGAATTGTTTGAGATAGAACTGTTTTTACATTTAACTGTGAGTAAACAAAAAAACTGTATTTATGTTAAACTGAATTGTTTGAAATAAAACTATTTTTACATTTAAGGAGGCATCAAGTACCATTATTTGAGTCTTTGGTATGACTCGACCTGGGATTGAACCCACGTCCCTCGGGCCATTGGCAAACACTCTAACTGCTAGGCCAATGTCCGGTTTTTGCTAATAGAGTAATTTAATTTTGGAAAAAATTGCCAATGTCCAGTTTTTGCTAATAGAGCAATTTAATTTTGGAAAAAATTGCCAAATCGGATCAAAAATAGCAATCATGTAAAAAATTTTAAGATCAACTTGGATAGTTTTTGGAAAAATGATAAAAAAAAAGAATTTAAGAGGGAATTTTTGGGAACTACTAGATGAATTACTTATCAGAATTTTATATGTAATTATTGATCAAGTTATCAGATTATGAAATGATATTATTTTTTCTATTTCTTCATTGGCATTACTCCCAGGTCCACTCTGACCTGGTGTAGTTATGCCTGTTAGGGTTCCATTTTGGGCTCAAATAGTCTTGGACAATAAAACAGACACTGAAAAAAAATAATGACTTTTTTATCATTATTGTCAAAAATTTTAATTTAATTTCAACAGGTTTTTGGCCTTGTTGACTGGGGCTACACAATACACTGATTGCATCTCTGCAATGAGTGTCCTAGATATGACACTCAACAATCTCATGGTGAGGCTTCAATAATGCTGGAGCTTTGGGGAGTGTAGAGTACCCCTTTAGTGCCAGAATACACTGACTGCATCTTTGAAAGGAGTGTCCTGCATATGACACTCAACAATCTGATAGGAAGGCTTCAGTAATCTTCATTCTTTAGGGAATGTGGAATACCTCTTTATTGTCATCGTCCCCAGGTTCACTCTGACCCAGAGGGGTAGCAGCTGATAGGGTCCTATCTATAGGTCAAATATAACTAAACTGTGTACTTATGCTAAACTGAATTGTTTGAAATAGAACTGTTTATATGTATAAAAATGGATTTGACATTAAGTAACCTATTATGGTTGATATGCTATAAAACCAAACCAAACCAAACCAAAATCAATGATTTTTACACACATAGGAGGTGATTATTTTACTTGATTATTGTTGTCAAAGTTTTTTTACTGTGTAATAAAAAGTCATTAGCAAAGATCAGATCACAAATTAGGGTATCAACTCAAGGAAAAGAAAATTTCCAATTTTTTGGTATTTCTGAGAACTTTTATCATTAAGGGTTTTCGGACTATTGTCTTCATCTTTATTGTTATTTCTACAACGTTTTGGCTGATATTTCCTCCAGTCTTCTTCAGGCGTTTGTCGAACTTGGAAACCTTCATGGAACTTTGAACTACATCCTTTATTGAATCCACGAGGGTTTACCTGCTCTGATTCCGTTAGCCATAACCGAGTACAAGTGTTGAGTATTCCTGTATTGTTACTCGCCTGTAGTCAGGATTGAACCTGCAACCTCCGGATGATTGTCTCCTTAGAAGCTTAGGGAATCAACACCTATAACCATTACGGTTCCCGAGTTCAAAGGACATATTGGCTGAAACGTTGTGGAAATAACAATAAAGATAAAGACAATAGTCCGAAAACCCTTAAAGATAAAAATCATCAAGCTTCATCTCAACTATCCAGACTTCTGAGAATTTTCTTTTTTTTTTAAAATTATGACTTTTGACTGCAAAAACAATTACTTGCTAAACCATTAAAGTTTCATTAAACTTTGTGGCAATAATAAAAAATGGTTATGTTTGTTCACTGTTAGTTTTTTTTTTTTTTTTTTTTGTTCCATATTATAGATCTGTTTGAAAGTCATTTGTATTTGATAGGACTGTGTGTGACCCCCCCCCAACCTCACAGAAAAAACTTCTAAGAAACAAGACAAAAAGTGTAAATATGAATGTACAATTAATGCAATTCCCTAATATCAAAGCATAAAATAACCCTAGACAAGTTGACATCCCATTGAAATGAATTAATCAATGAATCTTACTCTGGCAATGATTGGATAGTTTTTCCAGATAATTCTGTGATGAAGGCATTGAAAGCGTTGATTGTTTGAAAGTGCCTGAACAACTTCCTCGGTAAGATTTCTCCAACCTGGCTCTAGCAGTAAATTTGATAATGTAATTTTTTCTTTTTTTTTCTATTCTTTGAGAAGAAGCCAAAATATTTTTTTATATTTTGGTTATTTTCATTCTTTTTTAGTTTTACACTTGTGCATTTTTTGTTTAATTTGTTGGTCATGTTAATGATATGTTTTGGCAGCTGTACACTTGTATATCTTAATCTTCTTTCTTAATAAAGGTATTTACATTCGACTAAAACAACTAGACAAAAGGTCTTTGCTTTTCTTTCAGGCTTAGGTCAACCTGATCTTGTTTAAGGCAAGTTTTGACTCAACAGACAAATCAAAGGTCATCTGGTCATTGTTTTGCTACAGAGGACAAAACTTCTTTAGTGAACATCGATGACGTATAATCATATCTGTTAGTCTTTCAAGGATCTACTGGTGGATTCAGATGCAGGCCATCGGAAGAAAACAAGCAGTTGTCTATTCAGCAAACAGAAAGATAATATTGAACTGCCTTCTCCTAGACTGGTTTTACATCAAGGCTTGAGAGCCCTGTCTGTTGTGCTATCTATTAA
Organism: Sepioteuthis lessoniana; assembly: GCA_963585895.1. Lineage (NCBI taxonomy): Eukaryota > Metazoa > Mollusca > Cephalopoda > Myopsida > Loliginidae > Sepioteuthis > Sepioteuthis lessoniana. The sequence continues at coordinate 1,637 of CAUZXS010005438.1, read as the reverse complement.
GTAATGTAATAAAATTTGGAATGGTAGTCCTTGGGTAAGGTTGTATTTATATGTAGCAAAAAAACTCAAAATGAAATTACATATATATATATATATATATATATATATATAAAGAGAGAGAGGGTGCAGCAGCAAAATTAGGAATATTCTAGTATAAAAATAAACGACTCATTTATAAAACAAGATTAATTTCAATTTTAAAAAATAAACAACAAAATAAGAAGATAGACACAAAACAGTAAATTTACTCAATATGGTCACCGTTTTTTTTCTCACTTATTAAATCAACTCACCTTTGAAATGATTTGCATGTCTTCAAAATAAATTCTTCAGACATTTTATTTCATTCTTCTTCAATAGCAGTCTTAAGTGAACTAATATTTGGATGGGAAGTTGCATCTATTTTGTTTTTTAAAATGCTCCATACAGTGTAATCAAGGAGGTTAAGGTTTAGGCTTAAATCTTGTTTAATTGCTGTCCTCAGTTTTCTTGTGACCTTTCAATTCATTCGCCTGTTTTCTTACTGACGTTGTCGGGGGGTCATTCTTAATCACCGTTGCGAGACCTGTTAAAAAGCCTTTTTTTCATTTTTTTGTTCCATCCTCTTTTCCTTAAAAAGCTCTTTTTCTGTAAAACATTTTTCTTTACTGTCTATGCTGTAGATAAAGAAACTTTGGCTTGGTCTCGGGGTTAAGCAAATCATAGATTTTTTTTGTCTGTCTTTTTTTGCTCACTTATATTGGGCTGAATTTTAATTTAAAAAAAAGTACTTGAATAATAATAATAATCATGAAAATTTAGATTTATTGTGTTTTTTTTTTTTTTTAAACTAAACTAATTGAACTAAAAAAGATGTTCCATATTTTGCTTCTGCACTCTGTATGTATATATGTGGAGTATTTATTTTTGGACTGCTACATATTCATTAGAGTCATGGTAAGCCTCTGATATTAGTAGACAATTTCACATACCTTAGCAGCAATATCTTATCTACTGAAAGTGATGTTAACATATGCATAGGAAAGGTGTGGACTGCTATTGACAGGTTATTGATCGTATAGAAATCTGATCTCTCTGATAAATAAAACAGGATTTCTTCTAAGCTGTGGCTGTATCAGTACCACTGTATGGCTGCACCACCTGGACTCTAATGAAGCATATAGAGAAAAAGCTTTATGGGAACTACACAAGAATGCTGTTTTGAACAAATCCTGAATGCAAAAAACCTAAAAACAGCAATTGTACAACCACTTACCTCCCATCTCACAAACCATTCAAGTAAGGAGTAAGACATGCTGGGCACTGTTGAAGAGGTAAGGATGAACTCATGAGTGACATTCATTTGTGGACTCCTACCCATGGACACCTACCAATATACATTAACTCTGTGTGTCCACTGGATACAGTCTAAAGGACCTACCAGGAGCAATGGCTGGTTGGGATGGATTGTGTGTGTGTGTGTGTGTGTGTGAGAGAGAGAGGGGGGGAATCCATGCTGTTACCACAACGTGATGATGATAATATATTTATATATTTGGTTAGACAGTCCCAATGCTGTAAAGTTTGACGATAAATATCTGATAATATCTGTTTTGCTATTATAATATTCCAGTAGGAATCATAAATTCCTGTTATCT
>CAUZXS010005437.1:2500-94043 GCA_963585895.1 Sepioteuthis lessoniana | reverse complement strand
GTGTGAGAGTGTATGTCCATCTAAAGGGCGAATAATTTTGAAAAATAGATACATAAGAACATATATACACTCATATATAAGTAAGGAGCAGACTATAAACACATGAACATCTGTACATATGATTAATCTCTCTCTCTCTCTCTCTCTCTCTCTCTCTCTCTCACACACACACACACACACACACACACACACACACACACAGGTAAATAAATAATAGACTGTGTTAGATAGATACATTTAAATAATTCTATTAATATATAGAAATAACGAGCAATATGGTCGCTGATCTGTTGCTTTGATGCATTTGTCAGAAAACATAACATATCAGATAAACACTTTGATTTTACCTTTGTACCTAAGGCGTTCAAAGATTATTTGCTATACCGAAAAGTTTTCTCGTCTCATTAGTTCAAGTTATTTTGACTGAGAAGATTTCAGTGCACCATGGAGGTCGCTTCAGTGAAATTAATGCGTTAACTGATAACGTAACTTTAAATACCCACGGGTTCTCTCTTTTTTACTCAAACTCTCCTGTGACTGGAGGTGCAGTATTTCTACTAAAGATCTCGATGACCAAGTTGTACATTTGTTGGTTGGTTGGTTGGTTCTAGGATAACTCAACCCTTGCTGGGATAATTCATGCCAAAGTCTTTTTCTTTTCTTTTTTACGAGTAATTATTTGGTTTCAAGCAACTATTTCTATTTGATTATAATCATTCATAAACAATACAAAATTTTTAGTTAACTATTGCGATTTAATACTAATAATTTACAAGCCTTTTCATAACTTTGATTAATCATTCCTATTCTAATATAAATTATTTGTACGCAGTTCTATGATTTCAAGTGTTCCTATCTATCATAAATAATTTGCAAGCATTTTAGACGGATAAACTCTTCATTGTTACTATATCAATATTTTAAGAGTTAATGTTTCAAATTCGACCCATAGACGAGATCCTAACCGAGACAACACTGGATTACAGTGGACCTGGAAGTAATGATAATAAAAGGTTAACTCTCCAAAGCCTCACAGCTCCAGAATTGGAGCCGTATCATCAGATGCAGATATCATACACAGGACTCAGCTTTTTTTGTTGGGTGATAGAGTCGGCGTATTCTAAGCCTCACCAACAAGTGCTAAGAATCGTATCGTTATTTTCTCACGTCACCCTCGTCTTCATGTTTAAATTTAACATCGTAAATAATGTCCGTAGTGCCAAAATCGTAGGGCACCTCTTTGAGATGTCATAGTCAACAAGCTCGTCATGCAGATTTATTACTGCAGAGTAATAAGTTCGATCCTTACTGGGTGTTCCATAATCCAAGCCTTTTGCAAAAAATTGTTAATGAATACGCCAAATACTACGGATGAAGAGTTGAAAGAGTGTGCTGTATCTTGAAAGTAAAGAGAGCTACTTACTGTGAAAATCAATATTTGAGCACCTGGCTTTTTTATCTGGTAACGGCAGAATATACTCAATGTGAGAGCGCGCATGAGTGCGGCTGTGCGTTCGTTCGCGTGTGTTGATGCGCTTAATTCGAAGGTGTGAAGAAAACTGTGTTTAGAGCCACTGATATAGAACAATCCTTTCCTTAACAAGCATGTGTCTGTGTAAAATAAATGTATATACAATATCGACCGAAGATAAATACATCCCTTACAATTTCTTATAAAAAATTTATTTTCTTCTAAACCAAACATACCACGATTTTATTATTTCTAATGAAACATTATATTATCTAACTGGATATTATTAGGTATTATATATCTACAGTCTCGAAACTGTGACTAAAACTAAAATTACGTCACTTCCGTGACCAAAAATGGAATTGCATAGATATGTATGTGGAGTGTATTTCATGTAGCAAAGTTTGGTTCTAAATAGCAGTTAATAATACTTTAAATCAGGTGGAACATTTTTCCAGATAGCGTAAAATCAAAACGGATTTTATTAGGTAAAATTCATTACCAAACTCTACTGCACTGAAATTCTGTAAACAAGGGAAAAAATCAAGTTCTGTTTGAAAATATACTTAATTATACTATGTATTATACTATATATTTTTGCATAAAGGTGAACTGATATTTAATCTGCTTCATATCCATATTCTTGGTTACAATTTCAATTCTTAACAGTTTTGAAATTCTGTAGCCAAAAATAAAATGACAACACCTCTGTATTTAATTTTCGATTATTACATCATTTATTTTTAGTTACAGAGTTTCAAAGGGACAGAATTTGATTATAAATAATACCTTGGGTCACCGATTCCATTTTATTTGACAATAAAGCGATACTATATATATATATATATATATATATATATATATATATATATATATATATATATATATATATATATATATATATATATATTGGTATTATTCGGTCCAGTTAAACCAGAGTTGGGAGTAATTCCTTCAGGACAAGAAAATCATTCAGGAGCTGAATCTATCTATCTATCTATCCATGTTCCCATGGTGTAGTGGCTAACGTGCTGGACTGCAGTATCGTAGTAAACGAGTTCGAACTCCATTCACGCTTTCGACAAATACCTTTGGGAAAAGTATAATCCCCCTTATCTCCCTGGTTATGAGTTAAAAAGTAGAATAAACTTTGGCATTAAAGGTTGATATGTCATTAAACAAAGAAAGTAAACTAAAACAAATAAGTAAAATGCTTCCAATATTTTCATTCTCTTTTTACTGTTGGTTCAGGTTATTTTAACAGTTAATTGATTTCAAGAATTCCTTTCTAATACAAATAATTCTATTTAATAATAATAATTTGTTTGTACATAGTTATATAGTTTCATTTGATCCAATGCAATAATAATTTTCAAACAAATCTACTTGACCAATCGATGGGACTCTGACTGGTACTACCTCTCCAGATTAGAGTGACCTGAGAGTAATTGCAACGAAGGGGTGACTTCACCCCCCACAAAGCTCTATCGGATGCAGTTGAGTATTATACCCAGGAAACTATTCGTGTCTTGTCAACCAATATGGTCCTTATAGATGATGGTAGTTTTCTGTGTTAGTTTAGATGATTTTGTTTGACACTCTGATCCGAGAGATAATAACTCAATCTTCAAGATAACGTAATGGTTATGTCGCCAACGTAGTTGTTTATGGTTTCGTTTTTGACAAGGACACAGTTCTCCACTGGCCAAGTAAATTGATAAAAAATGTTGGTCTTGTTAATTTTAGATTTTTTGTGGTGATGGGAAGGTGTTATTATGGTTAATGATAAGATTGGCAGGTTATACATTTTTTTATAGCAGATAATTTTTTATAGTTTAGTGTTTTCGTGAGCATTAATAGTATAAACTCGAAAATTCACTCCAACGTGGCTATAATATTCTGGCTGTGTTTGGCAATTAAAACTTCTTTATGATTAGTATCAAAAGCATAATTCTCACGTATCAGCAAAAATACCAATACTACAAACAACATTTTCATATGACAATTTATTGCAATATTCCTTGAAAATGGTAAATAGATTTGTTCAACGTATTTGGACTCTTTTGGACAATTCCTCCCCTCTTGGTTCAAAAAGAATTCATTAAATGAAAAAGTAAACTTACGAGATAATCCTTGTCAGTCATCTTTAATGAAAGCTGCATCAAAGAATGATTGCTGCCCAAATGCAGTATATGCTTATGTGTATGTACGTATAGATATATGTATATATGTATGCAAATATATGTGTCTGTATGTGCGCGCATGTGTATGTGTGCATACATTGTACCTATATATGTACGGATATATGATGATGTACACTACCGTACATCTCGACCAATGAGGATACAACAGTTCAGTTAAAGATGTGAACTATTATTGAACAATCGGCTAAAGTAAATTTGTTAGGGTTTGTGTAAAACCAGTCACACTTATTGGATTTAATGAAGCCCGTACACACACACACACACACGCACACACACACACACACACACACACATATATATATATATATATATATATATATATATATATATACTAGTAATGTATTAGAAGTATGAATAAAGGGAAAAGAGCAATATGAATGATCGTTTTATCATGAAGGATAAAAGTACCCGCCAAAAAAGCTGTTTAGATAGATAGATAGATAGATAGATAGATAGCCAGTCTCTTGCTGCATTATCCAAAAAACGTTCAACAAATTCTACATTTATTGATTTTCATTGTCTTTATTGATATTTTTGTGTTGTGATGCTTTTAGAAGAATTGGAGAAATTTCAGAATGGAAATGTATGGGAGCACATTCTGTAAACTATCATATAATGATGAGGAGGTCTTTTACTTCTGCATACTAACCAAGTATTTCAATCCAGTTCGAGGTAGGGATCGCATTTTCCTGGTTTTTATATCTGCTTTCAATTCCGTTTATTTATTAAATTTCTGCTGACTCTTCTCATAATTAAAATCATTTCCTGAGAACACGTTGATTGGCCAGGCCAACGTCAGCGATTATTCTTTATAGTTGTGTGTTCTAGTATGGAGAAGGGCTGGTGGTTGATAAATAGGTCTGTTGCCTGACACGTTGTTAGTAGCTAAATTTTTATCTAAAATTTTCACTTTATTGATTTATGTGATTAACTCGACTCCTAGCAAAAATAATGGAATTAACACACTTAATGGATGTTTACTTGGGCTTTTTTATTTAGCTGTAAATAAACATACCAGGGTATTTTTAAATTTATTTTGCAGTAAATAAACTAATAAAAGATAAGACGCAAAACGTTTTTCTTTAATAGCTGAACATTCTGCCTTCATAAAATATATCATAAACAAATTAGATTAATTTTTTCAAATTGATGGTATAATTTTATTCCAAGCCATACAGAGGAAAACATTATGGAATAACCCAACGTGGAGGAAAAATTATGGAATGATCTTGTAATTTGCAAGACAAAATGCAAAACATTTTTATTAAAAAGTATTGAAGAAAAAATGATGTAATTTAATAAGAAAACATTTTTTATTAATACTTAGGTGCCGCACCATGAGCTTTTATGACAGCTTTACTTCTTTCAGGAATAGATTTCATTAATTTAATGCCATATTCTTTATTTAAAAAGTTCTAACTTTCCAAAATGGCAGTTAATAAATATTCTTTTGGTTAATGACGTCTTCTCATAGAAAATTTTCAAAATTTTTATCATAAATTTTTAATTGTATTTACAGTCGTATTGTTCGCCGGTCATGTCATTTATGTTTATATGCCTTTCCAGAAGGAATATATGCCTTTGCTTTGTGATTAGATGCATTATTGCCCTAAAAATGACTTCATCGTCATCAAACCAATTTTCTATCGCTGTAACGAGAAAATTATACAGTATTTCAATGTACGTATATGCATTGATTGTTGTGGTAATGAGAGCCATTTTCCCTGGTCCTTTAAACAACTTGAAAAATCTACTTGTTTTCTTCTGGCAGTCACCTGTTTTATTTGAATGGCACCAGACAAAAGTTCCAGCATAATCACCCTGGCTAGTGCTCATTCTTGGTTGGCTTTGGTTTCTTTGTATAATAAACATTATAAACCTACGTCGGTTATTTAATACCAAAGCTATCCTTGTAGAAAGACAGCAGTGATACTATTTAACCCGTAACTGGGGCGGGGAAATAAGGCGGTTCACACCTTTCCCAAAAGTATTAGTCTGAAAGTGAACTTAATAGTACAACTTGAAGTTCGAACTCTCTTACTTCGAGGTTGTAATCTAGCACTTTAGCCATTACTCCACGGACATTCACCCTGGACAGTTTTGATTCGTCACTGAATATCAATTTCTTCGAATTGTCCACACTGTATGATTGTTTCTCTTTAGTCCACTTGAACCTATTCGTGCATTAGTGATGTTTTGTTTTGTTTTTTTCTTCTTTTTTTTTTCTTTCATTGAGTCATCTTGATAATATGTTGCATTAAAACAGCACCGGACAAAAGTTTCAGCATCATCACTTTGGCCAATGCAGATTCTCAATTCATCATTCAATATCACTTTCATCCAATTGCCCACACGCCATGATTGTTTCTCTTTAGCCCATTTTAAACTCATTTTCTTGTTGGTTTTCGTTAAAGTAAATCCGTAAAATCAATGTCATTTCATTCACCTGATTTTTTACAGTTCTATAACAAACTTTGACTCCTGATTCGATCCATTTGTTTTTTATTTGTTTCGCTATTCATTTTCTATTTTCAAAGAATATTGCTTTCCCTTTTCTATCCTGACGTTTTGATACGAGGTGCCTTCAATAAGTTTCCAGACTTTTTTGTACAGGCATTTGAAATTGTCGTAGACTCTTGAAAATTCAGTATCTTATTGCTATACATCTTATGAGATGACTGACCAATTTTTATGATTTTAGGTTCAAATGAACAGCTACAGCAGGAATTGAAATACACCCTACCAAACCCTGATTGTCACAGCTGGGGAGTTTCAAAAATGCAATCTGGACGTGAGGACACTTTAGAAGAACGATATGCAATAAAATTCTGTTTTAAACTTGGAAAAAAAGCCACAGAAACGTATGGAATGCTTCAGACTGCTTTTGGACAACCTTGCATGAATCGAGCATCAATTTTTGAGTGGCATAAGAGATTCAAGGAAGGAAGGGAGTCTGTTAGGGATGATGAGAGGTGTGGGAGGAGTAAGGAATTCAGAACACCAGAGTTGATTGGCTAAATAAAGAATTTCATGGATAAAGACCGTCGTGTATCTATAGAGACAATAAGTGCACAGTTTGATGTCAGTGTGGGAACTATGCACACAATTATTCGCGAGGAACTGAATATGCGAAAGATTTGCGCGAAGTTTGTCCCAAGGGTGCTCAGAAAAGATCAGAAAGAAAGACGTTTTCATGACAGCAGGGAGATGGTCGTGCTGATCAATTCTGATCCTGCAGTTCTTGATGCTCTGGTGACCTGTAATGAAAGGTGGATCTACTGCTATGACCCAGAGACCAAGAGACAGAGTTCCCAGTGGAAGCATGCTGGCTCTCCCAGGCCCAAGGAGGCCAGACAAAACAAATCCAGCAACAAACTTTTGATGATCCCTTTTTTTGATAGCACTGGCATGATCTACATGCACTGGGTTCCCACTGGACAGACAGTCAACAAGGAATACTATGTTGAGGATTTAAGGGAGTTCAGGAAGAGATTCCGTCGGAAGAGACGAGCACTCTTCAAATCGGATCAGTGGCATTTCCACCAGGACAATTCACCAGTCCACAAATCCATCCTTGTCACAGACTATTTGACCAAGATGGGCATCAAGACAGTTCTTCACTCTACCTATCGTCCAGACCTTGCTCCCTGCGACTTTTGGTTATTCCCTAAGCTCAAGGTAAAACTTAGAGGCTGTCGTTATGAGACAATTGAGGAGATGAAAGGGGCTGTGACAAAGGTCACTGACACACTCACACAAGAAGACTTCCATGGGGCATTCCAGAAGTTGTTGGAATGGTACAACAAGTGCATTGCAGCCGAAGGAGATTACTTAGAAGGGGACTAGAGTTTCATGTATGTACTATCAATAAAAGTGCCCATACGAAAAAAGTCTGGAAACGTATTTGTATATTTTGTGGTTTACCCGTATTTTTTTCCTTTTTAACTACCCTATTTCTTTATATTTATATTTGCACCAAATTTTAGACACAATAGACTAAGAACAACAAACGTCTTTCGCCACGCTTTGCTAAGAATTGACTTTTTTAATGAGTTTTACGCAACTTTCCATTGTTTTAATTGACAATTCTCTTGTTGGAATCATCTTTCCTTTCAATTTCAGTTGTTAAGGTCAGCAAGAATTGTCTTTTAACTCTATACCGATTTGCATATCTAGGCTTCCGCTGATATTTGTTTTAGGGATGTAAATTACAAGATCATTCCATAATTTTTCCACAAGATTGGGTTATTCCATAATTTCTTCTTCAGTATGACTGGGAAAAAATTATACCAATAACTTGAATAATTTCATCGAATTTGTTTATGGTATATTTTATGAAGGCAGAATGTTCAGCTATTAGATAAAAGATGTTTTGTGTTTTATCTTTAATTAGTCTATTTACAGCAAAATAATTTTTTTTAAATCTGGCATGTTTGATTTAGAAGAAAATTAACTTTAATATTTTGTAGGGTGTATTTCTTTATGGATGATAATGTCATGTTGTAATAAATACTTCCCCTAGCAAAAATTATGGAATTGGCACTGTTAGGGAATGTTCATTTTTTTTATTTTTAAATGCGATGAAAAAGTATCGTAAGAAATTCTTGAAATACTTTTAGATTGAAAAATTTTTAATTCGAATATATTGTTAAACAATTATACATAATAAAGTGATGATATCGTGATATCTGGTGCCAATTGCTCATACTTTTTAATAGGCAGTCTCGATATTTTTTATCAAACAATTGCTAGCAAAACACAGGATTGCTCCCTGTAAATTTTTCTTTTTTTTCCTAAACTGAAAATTCATCTCAGCGTTTAGATTTAATGGTTAAGAACCAAATTCACTACTCATCACACTGAATAACCAGCTTGCGAATCACTACGTCACGATGGGGGGTGGGTGTACGCAAATGTTGACCGGTTAGGAAGAACGCACGCATTAAAAAATAACAGAACACATAATTGAGATTCCATATCAAAAATCAGTTACATTATTCTGTTGGATGAGAGATATTAAGTTTAGTGTGACAAAAGGAGTTCAGGACATTAATTATAAGAAAAGAAGTACAGGTTAAGAATTACAGGGTAAGAATTAAAGATTAATAAGGACAAAGAAGTACAGGAGAGTACAGAGTAGAATTAGAGGTCAAGAATTACAGGATAAGACTTACAGGTTAAGAAATACTGATGAAGTACAAGTATAAGATCCACAACTGATTTCCATGCTAAAAAAAAGTGTTAATTTATGCGCAAAAAATCGGCTCGGGAAGCTATGATTTTTGTATCTGTATTTTTGCATTTATTGACCAATCGGCGTATTGGCGCCAATTTTAAAATTTCGACGACAATATTTGACTTACTGCGAAAAATTTGAAGGATCAAAATCCAAAATAATTTTAGTAATGTTTTCCACCAAGTATATTAAAAATGCAATTTATTAGGCAATCAGGATCATAGAAAAATCAGCAACTTTTTTATCTAATTTCGATCTTACTCAAATAGTATAAATAAGTGAAGAAATAAATATTTCTTCAGTGAATAATAAATAATTACTTACTCAAATAACTTGCGATATATTTCTTTTGAGTGAAAATCTACGTTGTTTTCTTATAAGAATGCAATTTATTTTAACATCACTTATCTATTAAGCGGATTTGTTAGATGTTATTAATACTGATATTCCAGTCCAAACTGGGTGATTAGATAGCAACAGTTGTTTATATATACGTTAAGCCATAAACACATTTTCTCTCTCAATAGTAACATGTTTACTCAAAGAATTATTACACACAGAAAATATGTACCTTTAGTGTAAGTTGACAATTACTGTTATACTTCATTGCACGAATCTTAACATCATCAATTTAAAAATATCTAAGCTTTGACTAATATTATCTTTGCTGACAAGAAAAGATTTTGTACTTTTGTTTTTCAAAAAACTTTTCACTCAAATCAAAGAAATAAAAATTATAAATTTGTATAACGGATTTTTAATCATTCATTTACTTCTTTATCCGCTACCATAGAGTAAAAATTCGGCCTTTTGCCACATCGAAGTAAAGAGCTTTGTAAATTATTATATGTCTAGAATTACAGCATAAGAATTACAATATAAGAAGTAAAGATACGAAGTATTGGATAAGAAGTACCGTATAAGAAGCGCAGGATAAGAGTCGCCGGATAAGAAGTACTGTGTAAGTAGTGCAGGATAAGAAGTACACGATAAGACTTAAAGTACATCCAGTGAGAATTGTATTCACAGGTAATGTCTGTAAGCTTAATTCGTTAACCATTACAACACACCAAACGCTTGAAAAAAAATCTGACAAACTGTTCAAGTAAATGAATCTCTTCCAAATGTGAAATTACAAAAAAAAATGGTTTTCGGTTTATTTTATATACAGACCGATCTGGTTCAGGTGTGCCCATTATTTATTACGGTCACAGTTTCAATAGTTTTGTACACATAGCGTATCACATCAGATCTTATTATTCTGAGAGGGCTAATGGGTGTTGATTTTGCACATCCCTTAATAGAATGTGCACATTTAGGGACTGACTAAGTTTATATATATATATATATATATATATATATATATATATATATATATATATATATATATAATTTTATAACAGCTGGTCGTTCTGCCGACAGCCACAATCACCGATCGCATTTGTCAACTCACTGAAACCGTATATGACTTACAAATAGGTCACGTTAAATACACTCTTGCTAAATGACGATGTGTCCAAAGCAATCCTGGAAAAGGAGTTATTTGAGATTATCAGGCGTCAAACAGAAAAGCCATTTTAGTAGACAGGCAATCCCAAGTCACAGAAATACAAGAGGTGTGCTGTTTACGCTTTAATACCAATGAAGATAATGAACAACAGATGAACAAATAAAAAATATCAAAACACCGATAGACTAAATGTGGATTTTGGAAGGCAAAGTACAGAATTAAAATTGTCTTGAAGAAAATGGAAAGGATTTTTAACGTGATATGACTGAAAACAGGCACTGTCGATGAAACAGAAACAGGGCATTATAGGGGTGATCAGACAGAATTATTATTGCAAGAGTAAAAGAATACTAATAAAAGAATTGCACGCTGACTCTCTCTCTCACACACACACACACAAACACACACACACACATATATATATATATAGAGAGAGAGAGAGACGACCCTTGAACTTGGTGGAATCCCAATGTAACTGCAGTTCCTGATGATATTGATATTTCTACTTAGAAAAGCTCATTGGTCTAGTGGGTAGAGTGTGCGCCAATGGCCCGGGAGACCAGGGTTCAATCCCAGGTCGAGTCATACCAAAGACTTAAAAAATGGTACTTCATACCTCTTTGCTTAACACTCAGCATTATAAGGTACGTATCAATGGTAAAGTGGAGCAATATAGGGAAAGGAATAGCGCCTTCCCCTACATCTCGGTGAAGTAGCTATTGAAAAGGGGGCCTTTGGGTCGCCCTCGACTACAGTCGCCAACTTTACTTACTTAGAAAAGAGTGAAGAATTCCCTTGAACTTTCTGTTTGGGTAAAAAGAAAAACTAGTCTAAACTCCGCAAACTCTTGCAGCGACACTGATACTGAGTCGTATAGCACTTTGCCCTTTCCTTGGACGACATAGGTTGTTGCAAGGAGGGAAATCTGTTGCATAGAAAACTGAAAATCTTCTAAACAACCTTATCCTAGCCTATGACGGGATCACAACGAAGATTCATAGTCTTGCAAGATTTAGGGATGCCTTATATATATGGTGCTTGCCGCTTTCTTGTCAGAAGATTTTACATCCCTTCATTGATCACTGAAAAAGCAAGTGTACGTCGATGGTTTTTCAACTCAGCTTCTAACCCTCATGAACGTCCACAAGGGTGACACTTAAACTTTCGATCCTTCCAAATTGCTAGCTGAAAAACATCTTAGAAACGGTTAGACAAACCAGCAGCTGATTTACAAACTAAGTCACAAGTAGGACTGGTGTACTTTGGGAGATGTGTTTGTAACACGTCCTCGTGAACTGCTTGGTTTCCTCTCTGCTGATGGGATTGACGAAATCTGATAAAGAAACGTCCACATAGGGTACATTTCAGCTCTTGCTAGGCGTCGACAGATACTACTCTTTAATCTTTCTTTCGATAAGCATGCTTAAATGTAGCATACTCCACAATCTTTCATTCAACATCCCTATATCCATCTACGATGATCTTCTTCCAGGCAGCACGACTTTCATTTAGTACTTCCCAGTGGTCCACATCAATCTCCCATACTTTCTGATTACTTTTCAAGACATCTTTAAACTGCTTCCTTGGTCTATGTAATTAGCTTTCTCATCCGGTTTGCTCACCATATAGTAACTGTTTTGGGAGCATCCGATATATATATATATATATACATATATATATATATATATATAAGTAGTGATTTATTAAGCTGAGTTTGCTACAATTTAGAAATCATAGGATACTTTGTGAATACCAAACTCGCTACTCGGTGATAATTAATCTACAATGCTAACTTGCTTACCGTCTCATCACGATGGAGTATCCATGACAAGTACAGGAGTAGTGTCGATATCTATATAAATAATAGCAACCTTATCCTGTCAGCCTCAATGTCATCACTGGTCAACTTACTGGAATGTGTTTTATTTACAGACTAAAAAACATTCGAGTTTGTCTGCGGAAGCTTTTTTGATTGGTCAGGAATGCTAATTTTATATTACCATCAATTTTTCAGTTTTTACTGAGATATGTTGTTGTTGTTGTTGTTGTTGTTGTTGCAGAAAAAATGAGATGAAAAGAAAACTAGTCAAAATGTGTAATGACTATGCTTCCTCTTAGAAATAAAAGACAATTTAAGACTGTTACGTCTATTACAAATAAGTATCAACAAACAAAATTTCATGATATGAGATTGCATGTCATCTAAAGAAACAGAGGAGATGACAATCATTATCTCAACAATATTATGTTTATTGAAATCCTGAATATTTTTTTTATTCCATCGATAGAAAATTGGTTTAGTAGTGATGTATTCATTTTTCGAGACGATAATGCACCTTTTCACAGAGCAAAGGGATTAAAGTTTTTAAAGACTTATAAAACCAATGTCGTGACCAGCGAACAGATCAGATCTAAATCCAATTGAAAATTTATGGTTGAATTTTTTTCTTTAGATTGTCAATCCCCCAAAGAAGAAGAATTAATTTCTATATAAAATGATGCTCTTTCCTCGTCAAAGAAAATTCTAGAAAAAACGGATCAATTTTGGCGCAATTGTAAACCTAAAAGAAACACTCACGCACGCATTCCAGGAAATTTAAGAATTTGAGAAAACCCAACTAAGAAATCAAAACACTCGACTACATTTTTTGACCAATCGAGTGTGTCACTTTCTTCATTCGGAATTTGCGAAGTTAGCGTGCATGTGCATGATCCTCCCAAACACTATAATATCAAAACATCTTCAAAGGCATCTGAGAACAGTTCACTTGTCGTTCAGGCAAGACGAATACAACTGTTTCTCAGTCTCATTGCTGCCCTCTTGGCTTGAACGCTGGGAGAACCGTATCAAGTTACTACTGTCAATTTGGACGTACTCGTTAAAACATTCACTACTACCTACAGTGTCTTAACACCGGAAGAATTTCATCCAAGAATAAAACATTTCTATTTTTGTAGCACTCATGTTAATTGTATTATTTTTATTAAAATTAGTCCACTACAATTGTCATTTTTTGATTAAGAATATTGCTTTGAATTAGTGGAATATATGCCTGAAAGAATCAAGGCTGTCATAATTGTTCGAGGAGGAGTAACAATGTTTTAATTCTAAACTTTTTGTTATTCCATAATATTTTCCTCTGCAAGGCTTTGATAAAACCATATTATTAATTTTAATAATTTGATTTAGTTTGTTTAAGGAATATTCTATGAAGCCAGAATGTTCTACTTTAAAAAAATGTTTTTTGTCTTATCTGGTATTAGTTTATTTACTGCTAAAAGAAGAGTGCTAATTTCGTTATTTTGACTGGAGTAGTAATACTTAACTATTTTCAAACAGATCTATTTGACCCATAGATGGGATTCTAATAGGTACTATCATTTCCGATCAGAGTGGACCTAGGAGTAATGGCAATGAATGCTCACCAGATCTCACCAGATCTCTTGATCACCACAGGATTCACTTTTGTGTCATACTCTGGAAATGTTGATAATAAGGACAATACTTCATCTAATTTTGACAACGAAAGACTATTACATGTAGTAGAACTATTTATTCATTTATTTATTTACTTATTTATTTTCCAAGAGGCGTGTACAGTAATTTGAGAAACGATGTGGCAAGCATGTTGAACTGCAAGAGAAATATGTAGAACGTTTCTGGCATATGATGAACGTTTCATCACTTTAGGACATTTCCTTCTTGATCGATCCGAGAACTTTTTAGTACTTTCTCGTATTTGACACATTAAAAATCTGTGATTGAATGAAAAATAGTCGGTAAGTTCACCTAAGGGACGTAATCTGGGCGAAAGAAATATGACATTTCTCTCCCTTAGATAGAAATTATCAGAAAAATTATTTTAAAGGAATGTCAAATGTTCTAAACAAATTAATTTATTTTTATCAAAATTGTTTTAAAGTATTTAATATATTTGTTCACATACATAATATACCTTCTGTGATATAGATGTGTTGATTAACCATGAAGAAATAAAATAAAAATAATCAACTCATTCGTTATCAATAATTTTCAAAAAGGTCATTAACATTTTCAAAAAAGTCAACATTTTCAAAGTTCACTTCGTTGTTCTTAGTTCACACTACGTTTCGACTGGTACATTCTCCGATCTTCCGTAGGTGTAATATACACTTTCCTCGGGAAAAAACAAACAATTGTTCTGTTTTGTTTTTTGTTTGTTTGTTTTGTTTCTTTTTGTTTTTGCACAAAGTAAAAACAATATCAAACAGTATTTATTTATTCATCTACTAATTCATTTATTTACAAAGAAATTGTTTTCGAATCTTTTTTACGTTACTCATTTTCCCGTACAGGGTTTCTGTTTTTTTTTTTTACGAAAGTAACGACGAATTGAATTCCATGCCGGGGAAGAGGTGTTCCTGCTGTGAAGTGGTTAAAGTGTTGGACTGCGACATCGTAGTGAGCTAGTTCAAACTCTTGTCGAACTATTACATCTAATACTCTTAGGAATGTTATGATATCCCTTATCCCCCAGGTTGAATATTGGGTTAAAATCACCTCTTGTCATTTATTAGGTTGCTTGTTGATCCCTCTCAAGTAAAATTCAACTGGTTTTTAACTCAAGAAGTTTTCCATAAATGTTTTACCTGGTCTTCTTAAAGAGTATTTTTTCTTTCTTTTTCCTTTTTTTTTTTTTTTTTTCTTTTCTTTGTCATTCAGAGCATTTAGCAGAGGAAGAAAAAAGATGGAAATCCTTTAGCGCTAGATTTGGGGAATATGATGGATGGGATAAAACAGAGCAGCATAAATCTAATATTTTTTCCCGCATGATTCATGTAAAATATGGCTTAGCGTTATCAAAGATAAGCACAACGCTTCTCCTATGGGCGAGTGCAGGACGTTTTCTTATCATATTTTCATGCTCATTTAGCAGTAGAATTGTGTTACTAGCGAGGAATGGTTGTGACATGTTTGTGTTTAGTTACTTTCTCGCTAGGTTGTGAGAAATAAAAGGAGGATGAAGAAGTAAGATGTCGAAATCAAAATGTGTTTTTAAGGATAGTTTTTATTTGCAGCATGGAAAATGTAGTTTGTGTTTGTGCTGCAAGACTCGTGGAAATGCTGTGAGTATAGAGAGAAAGGCAGCGCGTGTCGTCGGACGTGCGAGGGATTGTGTTCGCAGTAGTTTTGCGAAAGCCATGTTGCCGCCGGAGGAAATGAACTTTGGAGTCACCGTGAGTTTCGTGTGTCAAGTATTTGGGGAGAGCGTGCGTTGTCTCCATTAAAGTGGCCCAGAGGTGAATTGAGAGCTAAGTGCCGAGAGCTTAATTGTGCTTCGCATCGACATAGCCAATTTTGGGGGTGACATAAAGTTGTGCCTGCGCGTGGCATGTTAAATGTATCTAATTTATATTCAACTGGGATTCCTTGCAAGGAATCCATAAATCAGATAGGTTGCCTCATGTGTCCATGCTGCTGCTGCTATTGAAGAGCCGCCAGTGAAACGTCTGCACTGGGCGGCGTTTTCCAGCTAAAGAGCTGGGTTTGGCAGCTTAACCAATTTCTGCTGCCCGGGAAAGGAGGTCTGGAAGGAATTGGATAGGTCATCCTGATTGAGTGAAATTATGCGTCGAATTAAATTGCGCGCCAAACCAGAATATACCTTCTGCTACACTCACTTTTCCTGTGTTCAAGCGGCAGCAGATTGGGGATTGTAACGTGTTGAAACCAAGTACTAATTCTTGTGTACTTTTGCACGGATTGAATTCCGCCAATTCTCTTAAAGCATGTGGACCAAAATCTTATAAGCATCCTTGTTCGGTTTCATCTCTCAATGACGTACCTCCAGAACGAAACTTTGAAAACCAGTTTCAGATTTGGTGGTCAGTTATGATACTTTGGCCATAAACACTAGAAACTGTCTTAGTTATTTCTGTAGCTTTTTTTGTTATTCTTAAACTTCTACAAAATTACATATTCACTTTCAGTTCCTCTATTTTAGGTGCATGAGAGCATAGATTAAATTATGGTGCGTTCTCTTTCACTACTGAAATAATAACTAATGAAGGCATTCTTTAATCAGATAATTTTCTGTTACGTTTAAAACATTGGAAGTTTGAAATGCATAGTTACGACTTATTTTTAAAAAACAGAAATTACTTGACTCAACTCATTAATACCACTGCTGTTCTTCAACAAGGATAGCTTTGGCATTAAATATCCCACAGAGGTTAATATGCCATTAAACAAAGAAACTAAGCAAACTAACCAACTCTGTACCGTTCTAACTTATATATTTCTCTGACATCTTTACCGATTGCTGACTGACCTTTTGACTGCTTGTATGCACTCACTGACCTGTGCATTGATTTTGACGGGCAATTTTATCATGCTAACCTCGGTCAATGACACATTTGTTATTTGCTAAGATCTTGTTCTTCGTTTCATCCGAGAAAACTCCGGCCTGAAGGCAAATTGCTGACCAGTTTAGGTTGGTTTGATTTGTTTAACGGAATATCAACCTTCGTATGTTATTTAATGCCAAAGCCATCCCTATAGAACTGTTGTCGTTCTATTTAACCCATAGCTGAGGGGATAAAGGGGGTCATACCTTTGCCAAGGGTATCGGTCTGAAACTGAATGTAATAGCGCAAACCAGGTTCGAACTCTCTAATTACGATGTCCCAGTCTAGCACGTTGACACTTCACCAAGGAGACTCCATCCAAATGACTGACGGTGAAAGAAATATCCGAGAAACTATATCAACCCTTTTTTTTTTTAATTCTTTAAGTTTTTCTCTTCCTCCTCCTTTCTCTTCTGAACCTTTTTGTCCTCTTTATTTCAGATAATTATTTTTTTTATTCTTCCCCTCTTTTTCAAAAGAAAAAGAATCTTCTTTTGTGGTGTAATTAAAGCAGGTTAGTAGATGATCAGAACTTCATTGTGAGTTAGATGAAATGTGTGCCAATGTCCGGTGATTGATAACTGAAACTGTAAAGAGAAATGCTTACGTTTAAAAAGAATTTTCAAATATAAATATATTAACTGGTGAAATTGTTGAACTTGAGTTGCGAGTCAGCTGTGATAAAAAACTATCGAGACTAAACCTTTATTTTTTTTTAAATCCAAAATTTCAATTTAAACATGTGTACTGCTGAACAACTTATATAAGAAAATGATTTTTCTAGACGTCTTCACTTCTCTTGAGATGAGTCGGTATGGATTCTTAATATTTTTGATTAGCAATTTTTGGTGAAACACAGGATTGTTCAAATTCAGTATCTAGACTTAGCTCCTTGTGACTTTCTTTCCTAAATTAAATGTTCAGCTCAACGGTAAGATTTGAGGACGTGGAAGACGTTAAAGATTAAATGTGTAATACTATAGATCCTTGGCATGGTAGTATAGCATTAAATGTGCATGAGTGAGTCACGGTGGACGTATGAGCGGGTGTGGGTACATATATTCATGTGCATCTGCGTGTAGACGTATCCATGTGGTATGTAAAAACGAGAAAACAGTTCATAGACCCACCACCACCAACCTGGCAAGCCAGTAGGTCAACTGGGGGTTGAATGAAGCAACTTCACGACCGTGAATAAGCTTTCAGCCAAACAACGCACGGGAAAAAGGAACAAGAAACTGGATATGACTAAGCATTTGCTGTTTTCTCGAAATAGTTGGAGGCCAAAGGGTAAAGATTAAGAAAAACCCGTCGGAACGAGTTGGTCAGACCAGAAAAATGCACTAAGAATCTGCTGGCACTTCTAGAGCTGGGATGATTTGCTTAAATCTGTGTAGGACGCCAGATGCATGGTGGATGGAAACAGAGCCAAAGTAAGGTCCAAGGTGACACATACCCCGCCATCTGTGAGCGAAACTTTGAGTTTAACTTCTCATTTTTGTCTTTGTCTTTTGGACACCATCACGGACTCTGTGCAACAAACACAGCGTGGGGTCACACAATGCAATGAGCGAGCAGATGCACTGCAGAGCCAGGGTGTACCGTCACACAAAGTAGCTTTAACGCCACAAAGAAGAGAACTTTCAAAGTTATTTCAACCAATGGAAAACTCACTCGATTGCCGAGGAGACTATTTTCCAGAAAATTGCCTTTTCATTTATTGTTCATTTTTGTCTTGGTAAATACAGCTTCAGACTTTATATATTTTATTACGCCTCGTATATATATATATATATATACTTGAACATTTACCTGAGAGAATAGTCGCAGACCTGAGTGGCAAAAGACCATAGAGAAGTCGTAGATCTGGAGTCAGAACTGAAGAATCAGACTTAGAGTAGAAGTTTAAAGAAGTCCTGTAGATGGTTTCAGGCCTTTATTCCAAGTTGCAGGTGATCATGTTTGCTTTAAGTAGTTTCATAATTAAGTTTCTATGATATTGTTCTTGTAGACCCTATTGCAATAACTTATGTTATTGGGGACCTAGAATTCATCGACTACATCCCTTGAAGATGGAGAGTGAGATTCCTGGGTTGGACACAAAATTATATCCAGTGGTGAAAAATCTTGTTAGGGAGCTCTGTGTACTTTTGAGTCCCCCACTTTGTTGCCATTTACTTCCAATGAGTCAGAGGGGAAATACTTGTTCAGGTAAAATCCTTCTGTCGGTATTTATTCGGGTGATTAGATGCGTTGACCGAGCACTGCTCCTGAGTCGTTATCTGGGAAGCACATCCCATTTTTGCTCTATGAATCGTCAATCCTTTAAGGAAATTCAGCTCCCTAGAAGGATTGAAGATTCATAGAACAAAAATGGGTTGTGCTTCTCAGATAGCGACTCAGGAGCAGCGCTCTGTCAACGCAGATGAGACGTCTGAAAACCAAAGCCAGGAAGTAAACCACAGTGCTGAGGATATCCAAGCTGTTAGATCGAAGGATGAGACGCAACCCAAATTGCCAAGAATCAAATTTCTGCCAGTGTGCGACTCGGGAGCTTGGAGCATGCTATAATATGCCATAAGCAAGACACTAGATAAAAAGCTGGGAAAGAAGAAGTATAATCAGCGACTAACCGAAAGCGGTCTTGTCATCTACGAGGTCTGAAAGGAAATCTTTGGTGCGAAAGAAACAATTAACAAGCCACCTGCCAAAGAGAATAGACGTCAAAGAATGATGAAGGATCTCAGGAACAAGAAGAAAATCCTAAAAAGCAACTCCGTTTAGCCAATTTTGATGAAAAGTGGGGTTTGCTCAGGATTTGGCAAGACCTCAAAGAAAAACACAACGCTTTCAGCAGGGCGGAAAACCAGAGAAGGAGACTTGTGAAACGAATGAAAGAGCAAGGGCGTTTCTTCCAAGAACTATACAAATATGCAAGGAACACATTTGATAAACCGAAATCGAGCGTGCTCAAAACAAAGAAAAATCTTCTGGAAAAATATCTAAAAGATATGTACTCTGACCCCAGACGACATATTCCCCTAGAAAATAATAGTTTTGCCAGCCGGTCCTAAAGTAGAGTTCGGTATGAAGCCTCCCACACGCGACGAAATAAGACGTATAGTGAGCAAAAGCAGAAACAAATCTACTCCTGGCCCGAATGGAATACCTTTCCTGCTATATAAAAAATGTCCCAATGTTCTAAAGTGCCTACATGCTAACCTAAAGTTGGCATGGAAAAACGGTCATATCAGCGACTAGTGGATGATAGCTGACGGGGTATACATACCCAAAGAACAGAATTCGAAAAACATCAACCAATTTCGGTCCATCTCTCTCCTCAACGTAGAAGGAAAGATATTTTTCGCAGTTTTGGAATCAAGACTAACCAAATACCTTCTCACAAACGAGTATATCGATACCTCTGTACATAAGGGAGGTATTCCCGGAATAGCTGGTTGTTTCTAACATGGGAACATGATTTGGGAGGCTATTCAAAAAGCTAAAGTTAACAAAAAAGATTTGTCATTTGGTTGGATTTGGCTAATGCCTATGGATCAGTACCTCACCATTTGTCTCTTCAAATGTACCATGTTCCTGCGGAAATATCCAGTCTGCTTGGTACTTACTTCAATGGATTCCGCATGCGATTCACCACTAAAGATTTTACAACAAACTGGACTCGACTTGAGGTTGGAATTGCGACGGGATGTACAGTCTCACCAGTACTTTTCGTCTTATCACTGCAACTGCTTCTGAGAGCAAATCAAATTTTGTTGAACTTGGTAGAGGCTGTCAAATGCCACCAGTGAAGGCCTTCATGGATGACGCGACAATTTTATCATCCAAAGAATCTACAACACGGAAGCAAATAAGCTTTATGGATGAGCTGATGATCTGGTGTAGAATGAAATTTAAACCCCAAAAGTCCAGAAGTCTCTCCCTAAGGAGAGGGAAGTTAAATCAAAATGTTCATTTTGAAATAGGTGGTCAAAGAATCCCTACTGTGTCTGATCTGCCGGTAAAAAGCCTGGGACGTTGTTTTGATGAGTCTATGAAAGATACCAACCAAGTAAAAGAGACATCCCAAACATTACTAGAAGGGCTACAAAAGATCGATCGCTGTACCCTACAAGGGAAATATAAAGTATGGTGCCTTCAGCATGTATCTATTCAAATGCTATTGTAGTCCCTCTGTGTATATGAAATTTCGACGAGTGCAGTTGAGAAGATGGAGGCAAAGATAAATAAATATACCCGAATGTGGTTGGGGTTACCTCCAGGTTTGTCTGATGTTGCAATGTACTGCAGACAAGCAAAACTGAAATTGCCACTGAAATCGATTATGGAGGAATTCAAATCCGGTAAAGTCAGACTTCAAATGATGCTAAATGACTCCAAGGATAAGGAGTTAAAATCCTTAAACCCTACGTTGAAAACAGGAAGAAAGTGGAATGTCAAAGACACTATAATAAGTGCTTAGGAAAACCTAGCTTTCAAGGAAGTAATTGGTCTCACTCAAACAGGGAGACAAGGTTTAGGAGTAAATGAAAAGAAATGGTGGTCACAAGCTAATGGTAAAGATCACCGCGACATAGTCATCCAGGAAGTATGAAACGAAGAGGATAACAAAAGACTCATAAAAGGAGTACAACAGTCCCAACAAGGTCAATGGATAAGCTGAGAGGAGGCACTGCAAAGGTCTATTACTTGGAACGACATTTGGCAAATGACTCCACTCAAGTTGAGTTTTTTTAATACGTTCTACATATGACCAACTTCTGTCAAAGAGCAACCTTGTCAAATGGAAAAAAGAAAGCGATCCAACCTGTCCCCTGTGTAATCAGAAACCTCAAACATTGGAACATTGGAACATGTCCTTAGCTCCTGTAAGACAGCCCTTGCTTACGAAAGATACACTTGGAGACACAACAGTGTATTGGACGAGCTGGTCAGAATTATACAGAACTTGATGATGCCTGAGTCAAATAAGTCAACCCAGAAATTTGTTTCTGAGGGGGGCAAAATATATGTCGGTTCAAAGAAATCGACTGAAAATTGTTCAGTGTGGATATGGAATAAAAGAAACGTCCCGTGGAACATTTCAAAATAAACACGTCACAGCATCACCTGCTTGCGAAAGCGCAACAACATTCTAATTACACGAGCAGATTTAAAAATTTACATTTCGCCGTTAGACGTTGATTTGATCGGATGCTTTAATGGGGCCTCATGTCAGTGAGGGGACCGATGTGCAAATAAAACCGTAGAGAGGAAGGCCCCAAAACGGCGCACATTCTCTCCTGATGACCCCAGTTAAACTGCTCGGTGAAAATGAGAATGGCTAAAGGAGCGTTTTCTATCCGCTCACTTTTTGGTGAATTTCTGTTACTTGATAAGTAACTTCCTTCTGCATTCTATGTATTTAAGCTTTTCGGTGATATTTTTTAATTACATTGATAGGAGATCAGCAGTTGCGCAAAGTGCAATTTTTTGTATTTCATATTGGCTTGAACTGCCAGGTATCTTGCTATCGGTCCCTTTCTTGATCATACCCATCATCCCTTGCATGGTATCATAATTATTATTATCATTATTATTAGTATTATTTATTTGAAACTATTTAACTGTGCGCCAACAAATGATTATTATGAAATAGTAATAGTTAATTGTATTTGATTTACTAGTATTGGGTAGAAATACTTCAAACCATACAACTTTGTACAAATTATTTGTATTTGACAGGAATAGTTGATATCATATAACTGTGCAAACAAATGAATATACAAATTAAAAAATTGCAATTTATAAAAAAATGCAGTGGAGCATTGCAAATATACTTATGATTATAATCAAACATTTAAAAATGAATCAAGTTAGGACATTAAATAGCCCGTGAGGAGTTGATATGCTGTTAAACAAATAAATCACAAAACAAAAAAAGCATTAATCTATAAATGCTTGGTTAAAATCATAGTTATATATCTTTTCAACGTTCTACAGCAATCATTTTTTATCACACGTTTTTTATTTGTCTATAATAATAAACATTTATTTGCACACAATTATATGGTTTCAAGTATTCCTATCTAATACCAATAATATGTACAGTTATATGGTTTTAAGTATTCTTATCTAATTAGAATAATTTTCAAAACAAATCTATTTGAACATTTGATGGGACAGTCGCAGGTCCGGTATACGTTCGTCGATCCCGCGAATAGGTCGAAGTTGTTTAGTGTGATTGATTGACAGAGGACTGGACAAATGACAGAGGCAAGTTTAAATTCAGGTTTTATTGAGCGAATTTTATCCAAAGAATAGTCTCTGTTGGGTGTCAAAAGTCTGTGTTGTAGAAAGTCTTAGACTCAGCTGTCCATTAGTTTGTGGCGACAGCGCATCTAGAAGGTAAGGATGGTCTCTGTGCTTGATGCAGATATTAGGTGTTGCTGTATGGTCAGGTTGTAGATGTTGCTGGAAACGGCCAGTGATGCGGACACATTGGTTGAAAATGCTGGATGATCGATGTCCCGGTTATACAGTACTTTGGTTAACAGGAGGAGGATGTCAAAGTGACCTTGAAGTGTTGGTGCTAGTCAAAACAATGAGTCGCTTGTGGACTAGATGCTGCAGATGCTGGTTGCAGAGGCTTTGTGATCGATGTCCCGGTTTGTTCAATCCTTGGTTTACCGAGTGTGTGTCGGTGTGGCCTCAAGTGTTGGTGCTAGTCCAAGCAGTGAGTCGATCGTGGACTAGGTGATGCAAATACTATAGCTTGGCCGCGCAGGAACGGCTGCTGGGTTAAGCTGAAACTGGTCTGCCGTTGGTGCTGGCTGCTGAGTTAAGCTGGTGCTGGTATACAGTTGGTGCTGGCTACTGCATCGTCACCTCATGGTATCTGCCAGAAAGGTGTAGTGAGGAACCAAAAGTGGTCTCAGAAGACTCTCAGAAAAGCTGTTTGATTGTAAGACTTTCTGAGATTAGCTATGAGAAGAGCTGTTTGAACGAGAAAAGGCAGCTGTGGTTGGTCTGGCAAGCTGTGCTGGATCCGCTGCTGAGATTGGTTGGATTCCACGTCTTCTGCTTCGGCTGGTGGCAAGGACGCAGACCCCAAGTTCGGCAGCTTGGTTTGGTGGTGAGAACACAGACCCCATGCTGCTGGGAAGGGTAACAGATTCTTGCCGAGTGGATATTTGTCTCTACCTTCCACCAGACAGAGCTTGCCACAAAGTCAAAGACACAAAGGTTGACTATAGTGGGGGTTGAAGAAAGGGGAGGCGGGGATCAAGCCGAAACTCGAGCCCTGCTGGACTATGCTGGTTATCGGCTCACTTAGTGCAATGTGAGCCTGATGAGCCTTGCAGGACATGGATCCAAACATGAATCCAGGCACGAATGCCTGATTATAACTTAAACTGGACCTAGAGGTCCAGTGATATACAGTGCTGTCAATGACATCATAGCCCACAGAAGGTGACCAAGCTGAAGCCAGGAGCCATTCGGCCTCGAA
Organism: Sepioteuthis lessoniana; assembly: GCA_963585895.1. NCBI lineage: Eukaryota > Metazoa > Mollusca > Cephalopoda > Myopsida > Loliginidae > Sepioteuthis > Sepioteuthis lessoniana. The sequence continues at coordinate 69,725 of CAUZXS010005437.1, read as the reverse complement.
TCTGTCCTTGTCCTTAACCACAGCACTGAGCCGAAGCCCGGCTGCCGAGTGATTTTTGTTATACGTCTCACTGACCAGACGGATGTGGTACAAGGTCTTTCTCATGAGGGTTTGGGAGCATGACCGTAGCCAGACATGCCTGGCAGCTCCAAAAATGCCTTAAGTACAGTCAGTATTACTCTGAATAGGGGCGGGCGATAAACTTAGCCTCTCCAAGGAGAGTTAGAGCTATAACGTAAGGGTAATGAAAATGTAGAATTGATTACCTTTACGTTATATTAACGAAAAACAGAAATGACAAGGATAACGAAGATATCAAGTTTCTAAGTTTTATTATCCAGCTTGTGGTGAAATGGTAGGTCCTCAGGCTGAAAGGAAAATAGAACAAAGTGCTGGCAAGGATTACAGGAAACAGCTAGAGATGAGTGAAAAAGTATTTGAGCTGTAAACTGTAGAAATGAATACTGAAAAGGTTCACCGAATCCGATAGAGATGAGAAAAAGGATTTCGAGATGTAATGAGCCGAAATGAGTGCCGGCGAAACTTACTCGAACGACTGAAGATGAGTGAAGAATGTTCAGGCTATAATATGCCGAAATGAATGCTGGCAAAACTTACTGGAACGACTGAAGATGAGTGAAGAGTCTTCAGGTTGTAAGGAGTAGAAAGAACTCTGGCAGGATTTACATGAACAGTTATTGATGAGTGAAGAGTCTTCATACTGGGAAGCAGAACGAATACGTTGGACTAGTCGACGGGAACTTGGTACAGAAGGCGACTAGTGGTCCAGATATTCTGAGACTGATGGGGAGAGATAAACGATTCTTCCCAAAAATACTGGATCATGGTTCGGTTTTTTGCTCTCTCTCTCTCTCTCTCTCTCTCTCTCTCTCAAGCCGAATAAGGGAAAAACAGATTCACCAAGAAGGTAGACTAAATTGACTTGTTCTCATGTTGGAACAGGTCTACACGTTGGGGTCCCCCGGCGAGAAAAGAAGAAGAGGGCTTTTATGCCTCGGCTTTTATTTAGCCTTCAAACTCTTGCATCGGACAATGCATTTTTAAATCTTAAATCACGAGGTGATTTAACGGTGAACCGAACGCACAATTGAAAATAGATCCTTCTGTTTGATTTATCGGAGAACCGAACGCACAACTGAATATAGATCTTTCTGCTTAATTTAGCAGTGAAACAAATCGCACAACTGAATATAATTCTTGCAACAGAAGCTTGGGGGATGGCCCCCTAAGGCTCCAGGATTCCGGTCTTGACGCACCTCGACCGACTGCCATCGGAACCAGGACACACCCGACCATATCCGTGTACCAGCTAACACATCCGATCGAAATGTGCTCGGTTGCTGGGTGATTTTTGGTTGATGCTGGTTGTGTTTATATAGCGTTGGCTGCTGCTACTCTGCTAGTCGAGTAAAGTGTTTCTGTACACAGGAAGTCCTCTTATTAAATATAAGAAATAATGAGATACTTCATTATACCTTGAAGAGGAACTTTTAGATATAGCATATTTTGTCCTGTGGTAATAATTTTGTCTCTGAAGAGCCAGAAGAATTAACTCCTTTCGAAAAATAGTTTGTGTCTTAGTCACAGAAGTTCACTCATGATGTATGTACAACGTTTTTGTTGTCTGACGTCACTCAGTGTTTTTTCGAAACTGGATATTTTAGGTATCATAGACGGGACGGCTACGATAGGGCCGTTAAATGTACAACCACTTAGAGTCAAAATGAATCTGGGAGTAATGGCCACGAAAGAATACTCCACACACACAGAGTTCAAGAACTGGTACTTCACCACAAAATGAGATTCAGAGTCATCCTCAGGATACCACTATTTTTGGGTGGGGAGAATGGCTTAACCTTTTAAAAGTTGGCATATTCTAAGCCTCATCGACCATAACTAGAAAATTAGCAAAAAAATTAAAATGGAGCTTTGTACCACAGATGATCACAGTTGTTTATTTACTCAAAGACCCTTCTGAAAAAAGTGGGGTCTGCTGACTTCCACAAACGGACCCATCAACAAAAAGGAGATCCAGGGAGCCTGCCTCTTAGAACCTCATTTACCCCTACCTGGTGAATGTGATGTGAACTAGATTTCGTGTGCTAATTCATGCAACATAAACCAATTTTACACGCCTCCCCATTTGTACTGACATCTCCCAGACTAAATGGTCACTCCCTATTCGCAATACCCAGACAATAATTAGCGTAACTGTTATCGTCGTTAGGAATGGAATCGGTAACTATAGTTCAAATTTTGGAGAAGGAAAACTCTGAATTCAAACCAGCAGTATTTTGTTGTGGTCCTATGAGTGAATATTGCATTGCGGGCCACTTATAAATTGGTCTGTCTCCGGTGAGCCAGTTCGTTTGGACTTCCTACGCCCACTTTGTGTTGATAGATCCATATGAAAGTCGATGAAGAGTTGTGGAAGAGCTGGCTCGGACTCCTCTCAGTTCTGGCTGCGTTTGTAGAAGATCTAATTCACCGGTGCTGTTAACGACTTAAATAATTTAGAAACATTTTTTAACAGGTCTAAATAAAACAAAATCTCTATTTATAATTCAAGGATGAGAATTATGTATACATAACGAAGAGTTTCACTTTCAAAGTTGGAATCTCTCGAACTGGGGATTCTTTAGCTGAAAGTAACAAGAAAACTAGCGATAATGTATATGGCTAATTATCCTCAAGTTAGTCCTCTATCTTAGAGGCAGTTTCGAAAGGAATTCTGACTGAATGATCAAATTCAGGATTTGGGGTGACCTCGCCGGGGGCAAGGGTTTTGGTCTTCCAGGGAAGGAACCAACCTTCCATCTCTCTCTTCCCCTTTCGGTGTCTAATTTTATGGGGTTACAAACCTTCGACTGCACAGCTCCGACTGGCCAGCCAATAAAATCCCTAGACCAATGGCCTTGTATCGTTATCATCGGAGAGGGGAAGAAAAGCATCTAGGGCCCCACATTTGATTATTCAGCCAATTAAAACCCCTTGTGTTGCACATCTCGGGAAGGGGGCAAAAGCCCCATCCCTCTCTTCTTTGAATGATGAGCTAATCAATAATATTTTATTATTGTACCATGGCCTTGTGTCACACCTTTAGCTGAAAAGCCATCAAGTTTCAATGAATCAAGTCCTGGCTTAATCCTAACCTTTCAAACGAATTATTTCCGTGCTACCCAAAATCAAAATCAAAACAATGACCTTTTCAAAATTATTATGTTTCAATAATTCAAACTAAACGACCCAAAACTTGTATCGAGGTCAATTTCAACGATTTAATGATCTTTATGATGATTCTGTTTTTCGCACAACCCTATCAAAAGTAATGTGATCACTTTTCATAAATTATCTCCATAATTAATCTAAGTATTTGATTTTATATCGCCCCTCAATCTTTGACAAATATCATAGCGTTATGCCGCTATTAAAATGAACTTGTGTCATCTCCATACCCTGGCGATGTGTCTGTATACGATTATCAACTTTCCTTGCGAAACAGATGCAGTTTCGTTCCTCTGCTTCCAGGTAATAATCTCTTCGTTTTCTTCAATCGTTTCTCTTTTCTTGTTGCTCAAATTCGGGATATCAAACCACCTTTTATGTTTCTCTCTGTCTTCATTCTCGCTTTCTCTCACTTCCTTTGTTCTATCCAGTTTTCCGCCAATCAGAAGTACCTGCGGCAATTTCAAAAAGACTGTAAAACGGCACCTGGAACTTCCGGTGTGTCAGTTGATGAAACGAAAAGTCGTTGCGAAGAGACTTCTTTCTGTTCTAAAGAAACTCCCTGCCCTACTTTCTTTACGGTCCGATTTCTTACAAAACAGAACATTTTACGAATAAATTCCTCTTTCGTAGCCTCATTTTCCAGTTTTCAGTTGCTACTGCCGAATTTTACAGGAAAAAACGGCACTTTTAAAAGAAAAAACGTGAGTTTAAAATATTCCAATGATTGAAAATATTTTTATTATCAGAGAAAATGTTATGAACTGGTCTTAAAACAATACTCCCTCCCCACAGAATATGTAAATACGAAAATAGTAAAATAATAAAGGAACTGATGCGTTTCGGAGTATTTGATTTGAAAGTGTTAAAATTAACGTGACGTTATAGTGAAAGAAAATTAATCAGTGACTGGATCAGTGATTGAGATTAATTAAAGTTAAGATAATAATGACCAAAACTTTTCTCTTCACGCCTTTTTTTTTTTTTTTTTTTTTTTTTTGGGCCTTGTGCTATAACTTTAAACGTCTCTGAAGATCATAACACTCTACAACACCAACATTTCTCACGACCATAGAACTACATCTGTAAAGATCATAACACTCCACAACACACGACGTTTCTCAAAACTATAACACTACGTCTCATAAGATCATAACACAAGACAACTTAAAACCTTAATAATCTTAGATACTTATAGCGGTTCGGGAAATTGTTAATTTCTCTAACACTATATTTTTTAGGCAACACAAATGAATGACGAAACTTTTCTTTAACAACACAACAAAGAAAGTTTTTTTATTTGCAGCATGGAATATTTGGTTTGCTTTTGGTGCTGCAAGACTCGTGGAGTTTAGGCTTGTTAGTGTTGGAGAGGAAATGGCGTAGCGGGATGTTGAGGTGGCAGCGTGTGTTGTCGGACGTGTGGGGGGTTGTGTTTAGAGTCACCGTATAGTTTTGTATCTGGTATTTGGGGGAGAGTCTGCGTTGTCTCCATTAATGTGGACCAGAGCGGAGTTACGCTCAGATCGACATTGCCATTTTTTGGGGTGATATGAAGTGGTGCCTGTGGAAGGCATGCTGAATGCCTCCAATTCATATTCAACTGGGATTCCTTGTACGAAATCCATAAATTAGATGGTTCCCTCGTGAGTGTCCATGTTGCTGCTGCTGGTGTTAGAGCCACAGTGAGATGTCTACACTGGGCGGCTTGTCTAGCTAAAAAGCATCGCTAATTAGAACGGATAGAGGGACGTCTGCTCTGGTCGCCGTCTCAAGCCAAAGAGACTGGGTTTGGCCGCTCACCCATTTTGCTAGCCGGAAATGAAGGTCCGGGCTGAATAGGATAAGTCATCCTGATTGGGTGAAATTAAGTGTCGAAATAAATTGAGCGCCAAACCAAAATACTAGATTTTCCTCTTCTCTACATACTCGACGTTTTTCAATATCATAACACTTTTGTTCAATCGAGAATGAAGCTTTAAATTTTTTAATTGAAAATTTGAAACTTAAACAAAGATGCGTCCACAACTTAGCAACTTATATAAAAAAGAAAGTGATGATACCTAGACGTCTAAACTACATTCGAAAAGTCAAGACAAGAAGAAAAGAAGATTGAAAACTTTAATTATTTAAAGATCTGTATTAGTTACCTCTATCCTATCTTATTTTTTAGATATCTGCTGAATAACAGCTGACTACATGGACTTTTGCAAAGCTAATCTTAAGATAAATTTCCGGCCAAAAGTGTCTGCCATAGTAACTGTCACATAGAGAAATAAGTTTGGAATATAAAGGTGAAAGTTGAGCCAATCATTATCAGTGTTCTTGGAAGAGTTTTCAAAAGCCTTTCAAAAAGCTTGAAATGTTGAATTTTACATATAATTTTGAAGTTTACAAGTTTCAAAAGTTACGGTTCACTGAAGTAAACGGCGGTTGTTTTGATGTAACAGTTTTTTGTAATATGTGAATATACACGCACACACGGAAAGTAACCAACTTTAGATATGCATACTGTTATTTCTTCCCCATACAACTATAATTAGGCAGAGAGTATCCTCTGCTGATGACCCGGGTTTGACTCTAAACTGCATATGATGGTGAGGTTCTAGTTCTGAAGATCTGAGGAATGTGGAGTACCCCTTCATTCTCTAACCCCTAGAGATAGAATTACTATAGAGGGATTGATATGCCATCAAAATCAATCAATCAGTTCTTTCCCATCTATACATATACTGACTTGTCAACGAGAACTAGATCCTGGTTTACGACTCTTTACAGCACCGGATGGGGAGATTCTAATTCTGGAGCTCTGTGGAGTAAGATTGTCACTAATTCATTGCTATCACTCCCAGGTCCACTTTGACCTGGAGTGGTAGTAACTGTTCAGATCCCATTTTTAAGTTAAATAGATTTGTTTGAAATAATGAGGTGTTTAAAATGAAGGGTCGGCAGCATGACGTAATTGCTAACGTTCTGGATTTAGACATCATAGTAAGTGAGTTCGAACTCCAGTTGTGCTATTACACGTACGTTCACATTCCGATTAATACCATTGGAAAAGACCTGAACTCCTTTATTCCTTAAGCTATTGGTTAAACAGTATCACTACTGCTCTTCTTTTAGATAATCCACGAAGGTTCATATGCTATTAAACAAAGAAACCAAAACCAAACCTGTTTAAAATTGTGAAGATGAATTTTTATACCGTATATAATCGGAGACTATAATTGTTAAACTGACTCTGGCTATAAATAACCCCACAAGGTGTTGATATGCAATGAAATAAACCAACTAATCAAACAATACGTATTGAATAGAGTTTCAAATTATGGATAAAAAATGGACAGGGTGTATTTTTTAAAATTTGGTAAGTCCAAAAATTAAAACATAACATCTTCCACATACTAATCCAAGGTCGATGTTCGTTATATTTTCAAGAAATAGAAACGTGTAAACACGTCTATGCGGCAAAAATGGTGGTTTGTGTTTCTTAACTGACTTTTCACAACAGAAATATTCTTAGAGCCAAATTTCTAAACGATTATGACAAAGGTGTTGCAAGAGATTTAGGATCTGAAGTGTTCGACTCCTTCATGACCTCTTCCAAAATTTAATGGGATTTTAAAATCTCGACAGATTATCTGTGAGGAGAAATATGATGGTCTGGTCCTGAGTTGGTTTTGTGATATTAGGGTCGATAACCCTTTTCATTCGGACAATGCTACATGCATTTTCAAAAAACTTAATTTCCTTGTTTCGAAAAATGTTTATTGTAGGCATCAGTTTCGCATTAAGTATGAAATTACACTCGAATCACAGAAAGATTCTTCTATTTTGGAAAATATCGATAATCAGATTTTTAGATATGGTGTGTGTCTCGATACTATTTAAGTAAAGTTCGTGTGAATTTAATCTTTTTAGTCGATTGGGTAAATGAAAAAGGAAACTTATACAGGATTGACTCCAGTCATCTTCGGTTTTGTCTTTTCTGGAACATGTGTACTTTTCACACGTGAAATCTACTGGGCTCTTGAGCCCTGTTTAAACACAACCCACACATTCTGTCGCCGGCAGAAAAGAGGCTTTTCTCTTTATCACCTGTCTTTTACAATAACGTCTTAATGTAAGCAGTGTTCTCATGGGCAAGAGCAGGTAATCGAGTATTAAATTTTGAAATATCTTACTCAATTATATTTCATCTTTTTTTTTTTTTTTCGTTTTTTTTTTAATATACCTTACATTATTGCGTTCGCTTTTGGACAAATACTCTTGGGAAAGATATGAAACCCCTTATCTCCCCAGCAACGAGTTACAGAGTACCACTACAGTTCTTTTATAAGGATGTCTTTGGCATTAAATAATCCACGAAGGTTGATTTGCTATTAAACAAAGAAACCAAACCAATACATCCAACAAGAATATCTTTTACACTTGAGTAAATACTAAGTTAAATATGATAATTTATATTTCCCCAAGATGATAGTCTTAAGTGTTACATAATTGGATTTCTCGTACATTTTTCTACTTAGGCCATCAAATCATAAGTAACTCGCAAAAGGGAGTTAAATCTTGGATGTAATAAGCTGTTCCCGCAAAGATTTCATAATGTAAATAAATTATTGATGATAAAATCGATATTTTCAGTTGAACTTCATTTTTCTCGGTTAATTTTCTGTTCTAATCTCTGACCATGACTTCAATCCTATAAGTAGCGGTTCATAAGCCTTTTTTATTTGAAGAATGGGACATGCGAAAATAATATATAAAGGAGACCCTTGGGGCGTAATAGCTAGTGTCGTAGGAAAGGGGATCCCGAGTTCAATTCACTGACGAAGCTGTTTGTATTGCGCCAACATCAGTGGGAAATGTATGATTGTAACTATTCTCTCTGCAGCTCTATGTAAATAATAAATGAGATTGGGCTCGTTATCCTTTGTATGGTGACCAGTCTAAGAGAAGGAAAACTATGGATTCAAACCAGTCGTATTTCGCTTGAAAAAGACCCTGAATCGCATCCTCTTCCTTGTGGAGGGGCTGGGTATAATATATACCTGCGGAAATAAACAACTTAAAATGAACGCAACAGAAAGACAAGGCAAGTATGAACAGCTTTTTATTCAGTCAGTTTTAAGAAATATTCATTTCATTATAACGGTGGATGTTATTTGTAGGCGGAAGTTCATACTTGAGTCCCTCACATGTAGTATAAAATACAACTCAAATGACTCAATTATTTGTTTCTTTTAGAAAATGCCCGTAACTGAAGTTGACGTATTGTATGGGCCAAGAGTTCAATTTATTTTTTAATGAAATCTACGTAGTATGGTAACAGAAAAAGAAAATTTACTCGATCATCTTTGGCTTTGCCTTTTTCAGAACATGAATCTTTTTCACACAGGAGGAATCTGCTGCGCGTTGGAAACCAACATAAACATGGCCATCACATATATATATATATATATATATATATATATCGAATTAACTCGAGTGTGTCACCTGTAGATACAGAAAGAAGGGGGTGAAAGTTAACCAAACCTCGAATGTTGCCGATCAAGATAGCATTAAAACGAGTAGCTTCGTAAGGAAGGAAAGAGAAAGAAAAGTAGTAAAAAAGGCGTATAGGAACAAGGCAAGAGGAGGAGTAACTCGACTATTATCATTGAAAAAACAACAATATTTCAGAGATAAATATTTATCCCACAGCAAAAAATTTATTTCGAAATTTATTCGACGTTGAACCGAAACAAAAGAAAAGTTACAGAACAATTTTTCACAGAAATTCCAATAATTCCAGTCTGAATTAAAAATTCTATCTTTTGTTTCAAATTTCTGGCGCTAGGCTTTCTCAGTCTGATACAATTTTCTTCTTTTTTCTTTTTCCTGCTTTAAATTTCTTGCGCGAAGGTACTCACAAGCTAATTTAATTTTCTTTTCACTTCCACTAGCTGTATCTTTTTATCGGAACTTCTAAACAATTTTGAGGATGGTGCTCTGAGAAATTTAACATTTATCGTTAAATTTCTACCACTGACCTTTCTTCTTGAAAAAAAATGTCTCCTAAGATTTACTCGCATAGGGTAGGGAGAACTCAGTAATTCAAGGCTTCTCTTCTACCGCAGAAACCAATTAACTCTCACTTAGTTAATTGTAAATTTTACACCGTTCCCTGGAGGACCGGTGGAGCCCGTAAAAAAGGCAAACTTTGTTTTTAATCCTTCACAACTGGTAGGCTTGCCTACTGGGTTCAACCTTTCTCTATGTAACAGACTGGGACCGGTGAAAAAGCGGACTACTAACAGAGTCTGTTAGCAGCATAACGAAAGACACACAAACTGTGTAGCATGTGAGAAAGCATGCCTTGCTTACTAATTTTCTTCAACTAACAAGACCAACAGGCTCTGGGGTAACAGACTGGAGCCCGTGCAAAAAAACAGACTAACGAAAAAAACGGCCAGTCATTTAGATACTCACAAAAGGACTCTAACTGTCCAACTTTTAAAACATTTAAGCTATTTTAAGCTATTTTTAAATATTTAAGCTATTTTAACTATTTTTAAACATTTAAGCTATTTTAACAACCGATTTGCAAATTCCAAAATATATATTAGATGAATTCTCTATTGTCATAAAGGAGTGAACAGAAAGTTCCAAAAGTCAAGCAAGTTTTAATCCTTTTATATTTTTATCCCTTTATACTTTATTTTACTTTTATGTTTCTTATGGTTTTTTCTACATTCTTCAGTGTATAATATCAGTATAATATGATTGACTGATTTTAATGGCATGTCAAACCGTGAAGGGTTATTTTATGCCAACAAGTTAGGGAATCGTGTTTATTAGATTTAGATTTTTTTGAGTAGCTTTTTTCTTGAGAATTTTCTTTCGCATACGGTCCCATCGAATAGGAATAATTTTTAAACAGATCTATTTGACCCTCAGATAAGACTCTAACAGGTACTACAACTTCAGATCGAGTGGAACTGGGAGTAAAGGCAATGAAGGGGTACTCTACACTTCCCAGTCAGTATAATAGTTGGCAAATTACTATTTTGAGGCCCCTTTGTTATTATTAACCTGTAAAAGGGTTTTCAAAATGCCCATTGACCACCATTTCAGTTACGCCTTTACATTTATAAAACTGCACTGCATATGCGATTCGAAAATTCATTCAAGTACGAGAGGTTCAGGAAAGTTCTTGATCCAACCAAGAAAACAATGAAAATGATGTTACAGTTGTTTTGAACATCAAAATAAATTTCTATAACGTTTCATGGCTCTGGGACATTTTCTTCGTCAGAGCTAGAACTTTTCAGCATTCCCGCGTATTTAAAACAGCTTATCTTAATGAGTCAACAAGGAATTTTACCGCAAACAACTCTATTACGCCCATGTATAGCTATAACAACTTCTATCTGTATACATTAATTTACTAGGTCACATCAATAAAAAGTTTTAGATATTTGGATGTCGTCTGGTTTTTATTCCTACTCTTTCCCTTAACTGCCATCTGGTGGTCATATAAGAAAAATAAATAAATAAGCTTCCAGTTTGTCCTATTTCTTTATTTCAACGACCCACGAAGACGTGCCTGCTGGGACATTTGAGACACAGTGTTTAATCTTTGAATATTTCGTGACCCGGATGTTTCCTGAGCGTGTCGGACGTCCTTCTGACGAGTTAATGATCCGGGCAGTCTTTCTTATTCGACGTCTTTCTTTCTTTCTTTCTCCTACCTTTACAGCATTATTAGCTTATCTTTTTTTTTCTTTTCTTTGTGTTGCGTCTGCTCTGAGCAATCTACTCGGTTTACTAAGCCATACTTGTTTTTGATGATGGCGGACTGCAATAGCCTATCCGATTTTTTTAAAAGCCGAAACGCGTGAAAGGAAACGAAAGAAAGAAAGAAAGCATATTAGCTAAATAGATATAGACTTAAAAGAAAGAAAGAAAGAAAGAAAGAAAACATTATTATCTTGCATTATATGAGAACGTTTTACTGCCTTTAGATGTAATTACAGTAAAAAAAAAACAACAACATATAAATAAAAATAAAAAGGACTGGAATGCTCCCCACAAAGTCTGTTAACATCTCGCGAGATTTTAATGATCATTAAAGAGTCTAGAAGAAATTTCAACTAAGTAAGCAAGCCTTCGAGTGTCACTTTCTTCTCCCCAGGTAGTCTTAGTGATTGGTGGCCTGCAAAAATGTTCTTTCAATTTCAGGTTGGAAGTGCTTGTTTTTCTTTACAATTCTTTTCTAGTTTTATATTACTTTTAATTCGCCTTTTCTTAATCAGTCGACTAACTTACATGCTTATTTTGTGATTATTGAGTTTTCTCAATTGTTTTCTCAATAGTTCACAACTCTCAACATTATTTAATTAGTTTTAGTAATGCTGTTGTCGGGATGATTTTTTCCCTCGTGTTTTAAGCTATTCCAAGTTTTTTTCGTAACACTGATCAAATATTAACAATTAAGCTGTGAACAAAACAGAAATTCGCTCATCCTTCTTCACTGTTACTATTTAAACATCCTAACTAAAATAGAATAAGGAGTTTATAAGAAGTACAAGGCCCCTTCAATAAGTTTCCAGACTTTTTTCGTATGGGCACATTTATTGATAGTACACGCATGAAACTCTAGTCCCCTTTGAAGTATTCTCCTCCGGCTGCAATGCACTTGTACTGTTCCAACAATTTCTGGAAGGCCCCATGGAAGTCCTCTTGTGTGAGCGTGTCAATGGCCTTCGCCACAGCCTCTTTCATCTCCTCAATTGTCTCATAGCGACAGCCTCTAAGTTTTTCCTTGGGCTTAGGGAATAAGCAAAAGTCACAGGGAGCTTGGTCTGGACTATAGGGAGGGTGAGGAACTGTCTTGACGCCCATCTTGGTCAAATAGTCTGTAACAAGCTACAGCAGGAACTGGAATACACCCTACTAAAGCCTGATTGTCACAGCTGGTGAATTTCAAAAATGCAATCTGGACGTGAGGACACTTTAAAAGAACGCCCAGACCTTGTTCCCTGTGACGTTTGGTTATTCCCTAAGCTTAGAGGCAGTCGTTATGAGACAATTGAGGATATGAAAGAGGCTGTGACGAAGGTCATTGACACGCTCACACAAAAGAACTTCCATGGCGCCTTCCAGAAGTTGTTGGAACGGTACAACAAGTGCATTGCAGCCGGAGGAGATTACTTCGGAGGGGACTAGAGTTACATGTGTGTAAGTATCAATAAAAGTGCCCATACGAAAAAAGTCTGGAAACTTTTTTAATGATCCTCGTACTATAATCTCACACCAGAAAACTTGGACGTGACTAAAAAAGGGAAATCTGAATCTCTCCTAATAACAACATAAAACGACGCCATAAGGACCAATTACGTCAAAGCAAGAATATAATAAGACGCAACAAAATAGCAAATGTAGGTTATGTGGTAATAAAGATCTATCAATCATATAATAAGCGAATGAAGCAAATTAGCACAGAAAGAGTATAAGACTAGACTGGACTGAGTGGGGAAGGTAATCTACTGAGAATTGTGCAAGAAATTTGAATTTGATTATACGAACAAATGGTATATGCACAACCCAGAATTTGTCCTAGTGAATGAGACGCACAAAGTTCTCTGAGATTTTGAGATACAAACGGATCACCTAATTTCAGCCAGACGACCAGATTGTCAACAAAAAAAAAAGAGAACTTGCCGAGTTTTTGGGCTTTTCTGTCCCGGCAGACCACAAAGTAAAATTAGAAGAGAGCGAAAAAAAAAAGATAAGTACCTGGAACTTGCTAGGGAACTGAAAAAACTATGGAACAGGAAAGTGACGGTGATACCAATTGTAATTGGTGTTCTCGGTACCGTCAAAAAAGGATTGGTACAAGGAAGGGAGGACTTGGAAATAAGAGGACCAGAAACTACAGCATTGTTAAGATCGGTCAGAATATTGAGAAGAGTCCTGAACACTTGACGAGACTTGCAGCTCCTCAAACTCCTGTGAGAAACCATCGGCTAACACTGGTGTTCAAAACTCTCAAAAGAGTAAAATAATAATAGTAATAATAAAACTGGAGATCAGAGGCAAAATCGACACTATACCTCAATACTTGCAAAAATCAGCTACAATACTTAGAAAAGGAGATTTGCTGTCACTGAGACGTGCGAAAAACCACCTGATAAAACTGGTGTAAAACACTTGCAAGGAGTAAAATAATAATAATCAACCTTGAAAAAAATGGAAAAGAGACTGAAGGAAAAAGAAACCCAAGAAAGAACTAAAACACTGCTGAGATTTGATAGAATCCTCAAATGAGCCCTGAAGAGCTGAGGAGATTTTCTGTCACTCAGTAAAGACCACCATTTTTTACTCATTCTGAGTAAGATAATAATCCTTCGTTTGTACACAATAATTGCACTTTGTAAACAAACATTGCTTCAAGTGACTATACGAATAATTCCCATACAGCTTTTTAGTTTAAGGTGTTTCTTTCTAAAAATCTAGCACTTCCACTCCGGGTAAAAGTGGACATTGGAGTAATTACATTGAAGAATTGACTCAATACTTTCCAGAGCTCCATTAGAATCAGAAGCAATTTAATGCCATACAGAAGACACCCATTTTGAGGGGATCTAAACCCACTGGATAGGATGCAATCAGTATCTTTTAGACTCCACCGATAGACACGATATATATACATATATATATGGAAATCACGGAAGAATTTCGTGCAAAACCTCAAAACAACACAATTGTTAGTAGAAATCTTTTAGACATTTAATTCTACATACAGAGGGAAGATGGAGCAAATACTTCTTGAATATAGTCTCCCCCAAAGAAACTGTTACCGCTATAATTGTTGTATACAGCAAACACAGACAACAACGCTAATGCTTCTTATCTTTTCTTTTACTACCCGGAATGTGCGTATGGATAGAGTGAGAGAGTTGAAGACAACCGAGATGCACACACACACGCGCACAGGGGCGACGGTGCAGATGTTCCGTACAACCTCTCTGCCTTTCTGCTTCGTTCTCTACTTTCGCGTGTCAAGTACATCTCAGGTTTTCATCTAAACCCTGGGCAGTCTGGCGCACAGCCTGAGCCCAGAGTAACGTGACGTCTAGTAGTTGTCTTCTGCGGTCTTCTTTCTCTCAAGGTTGAAATTTTCCCTGGTTTATATAATTTTCCAGGCGTCCACGCAATTCTCATGGTCAAACCTACCGCCTACGTATTGTGCGTCGACATGCTTCCTGTCTAGCATGCCACTCACGCACCATACGCGGAACTTACATGGAGAAACACCTGTGTTGTGTTTATCTTCGGAAACGTGTGCATATCTTGTTATCCCACCCAAGTAACTTATGCGTCATGTCAAAGGGATCTTCCGGTCAATATCCAATATAATGATGCTTTATAAATACACGAAAGCAATGGTTCACTCACCTGATAGAGACACAAACGTCATCGACATTGTCGCTTGAGTTTTACAAGGAAATAGATTAGCACCATATTTGTTTATTATCTGCCTAGAATACGTATTTCGAACACTTAAGAAGACAAGAAACAGATGATAACCAGCAGAAACTATAAGAAACGTAGACGAAGATATACCGCTTCTCGCAAATACACCTACCAAAGCCGAATCCCTGCTGCATAACCTTGAGCAGGAAGCAGGACGAATTGGCCTCTACATGAATGCAAATAAAACAGAGAACATGCGCTTAAATGAGGAAAAGTCAGCTTCACTCTAAATGGTGCTTCTCTGAAATCAGTGGACAAGTTCACGTACCTCGGCAGCTGTGTCTGATCAACTAAACGTGATGTAAATATACGTCTACCGAAGGTGTGGGCTACAATCGATACTGCCCAGTTTTTGTATGAAATGTTTCCATTCAGTTCTAACATTATTTTAATCGTAATTGCATTAAAAAATCAACATTCCTAATGATCAATGTGTCGTCTCTGTTAATTTTGTATCACTTCTTTCAGAATTTGATAATGAAAATTATATGCCTCTAATTATGTCTTGGAATATAATGAAAAGTTTGGCGAAGAACCAAAGATAAATGGTCGATTTTAAAGATCCTAAGCTTGTTATAAAGGATTAAAATAATCTAAATTGTGCTTCGAGAAAAAATGTTATAGGTTTTCCGAAACCTGGTAATCTGTTGAATAAAAGGTTGAAATTAGTGTTAAAATGTCGCCACAAAGTTGAACATTTAACTTGTAATTTGGCGCCACGAGTTGTATTAATTTGGCATCGGGAATAAAAAAAGGGAGGAGAGAACTTCGACAAACGAGAAATAACAGAAACACAGAAATACTGGAAACAAACAATAATAGCGATTTTTATTTATCTATTTATATCTTTTTTTAATGTGTGTTATGGTGGAGAGAGTGTCCTTAGTTTACAACGATTTAAGTATTAGAAGCAACTTTCTGTAACAGTTCTTTGAGGGTCTAAGTGCTTGTAGGTGATGAAAAGGACATTACTTTCTTGAATATTTTGTCTTTCTTTTGTTAGACCTAATTTCTAAAGCTACTAAATACCTTGGGCCTTTTAAAAGTTGGATAAGTTCTTTTCTTTTGACTGTGCTTTCTCTTCTCTCTCTTTCATCTGACTCTCTTCAAGCTATCGGTTCTTTTTTATACATCCCCAAAATCCTAAGTCATCGCTAAAGTTAGATTTTATTTTCTCTAATCCTATTGTTTAATTCCTATCCCTAAGGAGCCAACTGGTGTGTCTGTAAACGGTAGAATTTTGGAATCAGGGTCTGGTGTCTGTTAGGCTTTGATCTATTTCTAGAATTTATGAAATATGTTTTGTTTTTCGTTTTTTTTTTTCTTTTGTTTTTGTTTGTTTGTTTTGTTGTTGTTGTTTTTTTTGTTGTTCTTTTATACTAAATGGACATTTTTAGAAAAAGTTATTTTTATCCGTTTTTGCTTAAAACTATATTACTTAAAATCCATAACAAATGAAATCTACGCCTGTCATAAAACTAGAAAAGAGGAAACCAAGTATTAATTCTAATTTTTCCTCAATGAATTGCATATTTCCTTAACATTAGCTTGTTCCATAATATATTCCTCTGTATGTCTTGGAAAAATTATAGCATTCATTTTGATAATTCAATCTTCCAAGCCGAAGCCGTATCAGTACTACTGTGTTGTTGCACCACTTATGCTAGTCAATACAACGCCAAAGTACCCCAACTACAAAAAAATTGCAGCATTTTTTTGTGTGGTTTTATATCAGGTTGGGTCTACTCTACATCATACTAAAAGTTGGACAAGATTGTAGTATGAGAAAGTTTCAAATTTCGAAGTTGAACATTTTCGACTTACAAATCATTTTCCATTACGTTTTAAAACAATAACTCGGTCAGTTTTCATGATAAACCAATAAATCTTGCATTTTTACCCATGTGGAGTTACCCCATCAATTCCATTAATCCTAGGTCCACTTTGACCTGGAGTGCTAATTCTTGTCAGGGTTCCATCTATGAGTCAAATAGATCGGTTTGAAAATAACTTTGATTAGATAGGAATACTTGATACCATATAACTATGTGCAAACAAATGATTATAGATAAAAAGTTCAATTTTTATAAAATTTCATGGGACATTGAAAATATAATTATAATTACAATCTACCATTTTCAAGGTAATTAAGTTTCTGTATTAAATAACCCATTAGGAGTTGATATGCCTTTAAACAAATAAACCAAAACAAATCTAATCAGAGTTGGTTTGTAATAAGTCTCATTAAGCCAGCATCTAAACTGAAATCCTAGACATCTTCCAAAGTCTCTTGCTCAACAGTGATAAAAAGAAATTGCATTTCATCCTGGTAACTAAAAAGAATGGATGTAAAAGAGTTCTTTCTACTCTGTAAGTTTCTATGACGAGCTTCTCTACTTCCTTTCTTGGCGGCTTTCCCTTTGTTTTGTTTTGGGGTTTGTTTTTTTTTTTTTGTTTTTTGTTTGTTTTTTTTTTTTGTTTTTTTTTTCTCTCATTTTCTCACAGAGAGACTGGAATCCAAGGGCTGAAGTTCTCAGCCTCCACAAGCACTTAGGCGATCCATTTAAAGAAATCTGACATAAAACCTAGTGCCCTACTTAACCACTGAACGCATGTAGACGTTCTAAATCTTGACTGAGATATCACTTTCACCAAAAAACATATTCATTCCCACTTTCATCGTTCATATTCCACAGGAACTTCCTCTTTTTTTTCTTTTTCTGTTTTCAAGACTAAATCTGACCTAATCAAATCCAACATCATTTTCTGATTAAGGTTTGCTGACAACTTATATTTGAAAAAGCCAAGATTCCCCGACCAATAAAAGTTTTCGTCTTAAATTGTCCGATTTTCCTAGATGAAGCATTAGATACGTAACGCAAACCTTGTTTTATAGCCTACAACCGTTAAGCAGCAGAGATGGGAAACGATTGATTGATTTTAATGGCATGTCAACCGGTCGGGGGTTAATCTATTCCTAGAGGTTAGGGAATTGCATTCAATACATGTTTATATTTACAGTTTTTGTGTAGTTTCTTAAGAGTTTTTCGTTGCTTTGCTTTTTTTTGGGGGGGCAGAGGGTTGTACTCGGTCCTATTGAATAAAAATAATTTTTAAACAGACCTATTCAGGTAATACCACTCCGAGTCAGAGCGAACCTGAGAGAAACGACAATGAAGGGGTACTCCATACTCCCTAAAACTCCAAAACTAGAGCCCCAACATTAGATGCAGTATAGTCTCACACTCAGGTCTGACCCTTTTGCAAGGATACAGTCAACGTATTCTAAGCTCCGTCGACAGGGCAAATGGAAGATAAGAAATCCCCTCTGACGAGATAATAACAACGCAGCCCATAACCCTTTTAGGCGAAGAGGCAGATGCTTCTTGGGGATAAGGCACTCCGGGAAGTAAGCTGATAAGTAGGGATACAAAGTAGCTATATAATCACTCTTAAAGAGTACATCGTTAGAAGATTTTAACAAGAAAATAATTTTCTTGTAAACCAAAAGATACCAGGATTTCATTATTTTCAGTGAAACATTATATAATCAAAACAGATTAGATTAGGTATTATTTATTACCAAAGTCTTATACATTGAAACTCTGTAACCCAGAAAAAATCAAATTTAATTTGAGATCTATTTAATATATAGAATTCTGCTGTATACTTATTTCTGGACTGCTAGATATTCATATTTCTGGTTACAATGTTTAAATGCTGTAGAGTTTGGTAATGAATAATACTTAATAATATTCGTTTTGATAGTATAACCTTCCACGAAAAATATCTTTGCTTTAGAAGAGAATGAACTTTTTTATTGAAAATTCAAAAGAACGGTTATGATATACAAGGCTATACTGAAAATGTAACGTGAATGAAGGTGGATGATTAGCAGCATCCCTCCATGTGGCGCGCTGAATGACAAATGAAGAGGCAACTGGACTTTCAAGTAACGAATTGAAAAATTGAGAAATGAAGTAGAATAAAAACAAAAAAATTCCCAGGTGTGAAGTCAGAGTGCTTACAAACGCTCCGACTTCACATCAACGAAAACTCGTAACTTAAACGATTCCGTAATAGAATTTACGAAACAGTATAAAATGCATGAGAGTTACAATTCTATTGCAAATTTTACACATTTTTATGTAACTCCTTTTTGGTAGTTTTAATGAATCAGAATAAAAAAAAAATTGGTAGTCAATATGAGATAAGCATTGATCTTTTTTGTCATCATTAAAAATTGAATAAATGTTATCTTACATGCAAACAGACTACCAGCCCAATTGGTTGAGCCAAGAATATATCGATAGTATCCTGTACAGAGGGATAAGCCTCCACCCACACACACATAAAGGGATATCGTGGGTGGGATACTAAACTGCATCCGTTTGTGAGAGACTTCCAGGGAAATATGGAGTTATCATTTCTTTACCATTGCTCCCATGTCCACTCTGACTCGGTGTGATAGTACCTGCAAGAGTCCCATCTATGGTTCAAATAGATCTCTTTAAAAATTATTTGCATTACATAGGAATACAAGAAACCCTATAACTGTGTATGAATTATTAGTATAAGATGGGAATACTTGAAAATATATAAATCAGTGCAAATTAAACGGGAATACTAGAAATTCTATAAGCTAGTGCAGATTATTTGTATTAAATAAAAATTCTTAAAAACATATAATTGTGTAAAAATTACTAGTATCAGATAGCAATTCTTGATACCATATAACTGCGTGCCAAAAAAAAATGATTATCATAAAAATTAAGTAAAGTTGGTGACTGTAGTCGAGGGTGACTCAAAGGCTCCCTTTTCGATAGCTACTACACCAAAGTGTAGGGGAGGGCGCTACTCCTTTTCTAGGACTGACCCACTTTATCCTTGATCCGTACCTTATAATGCTGAGTGTTAAGCAAGGAGGCGTCAAATACCATTTTTGAGTTTTTTGTATGACTCGACCTAGGATTGAACCCAGATCTCCCGGGCCATTGGCAAACACTGTAACCGTTATGCCAATGCCCAGTTTTATTATAAAAATTAAAAACGTGATAAAAATGACAGCAAAATAAATACAGATGGAATAACAAGAAAAACGAGGAAATAGAAATGGGAAAAAACTGTATGGATATTTTAGAGGAGAAACTAGCAAGATTGCGCAAGACCAAGACTTGGCTAAGAAAAGGAAATCTAAAGAGAGCAAGTGTAGATTATAGAGAGAAAAGGATGAAACTGTTGATCATATAGTAACGGAATGCAATAAAGTAGCAAAAAGTTATAAGACAAGACACGACTGGGCAGAAAAGGTGATCCACTGGGAATTGTACAAGAGATTGGATTTTGACCATACTACTAAATAGCATATGCACAAACCAGAATCTGCCAAGATGAAAGAAAAAATAAGAAAAGAATACTTCAGACGAACGAGAAAACTTCTCAACACCAAGTTCTGTAGTAGAAATCTCATCAAAAGGCAGTTTTCTTTATAAGATACTCGGGACTATTCTTAAAATGAACAAGGAAGGAACTTAGACAAATAAACAAAAGGTTGCGTCATTTCAAGAACTGCATTAAAAACAGCAAAGAAAGGTTAGTTGCAGCGATCAGTAACAGCACAGACAACATGACAAACAGGACAACAAAAACTAAGAAACAAGTGAGAAGTAAAACAACTGTATGGATATTTCAAACAACAAAATGTCGAAATTGGTGACCTGAGGAGACATGCTGCCACTTAGACTCTAGTAAAAGACCATCAACGAACGCTGGAGTAAAAAACTCGCAAAGAGTATAATAATTATAATAATAATAAAGACCACATGGCTTGAACAGAGTCAGATAAAAACAACTGCATCTACATAAACTACTACAAATTAGGTTCTGTACTTTAGTTCGTAAATAACTGTCCATGCTATACGGGTTCGCAAGGAATGAGAAATCTCATTATTCTTTAGTTCACATTTATACCACTGATTTAACATTTGTAGGATATAAAACGACCTGGCTGTTGTGTATAAAAATCAATAAGACATAGACTTATCCCATAACTTAGTTAGGTCGTAGGGGAGCTACCTTGTAGCGTGTATTGAATAGGAATAGCCAGATGGAGCCCATTCGTCTCCAGATCTGAATTGAATTCAGAGTTTTCCTTCTAGACCGGTTACCATGCCAAGATTAAGAAGCCCAGCCTGCCTTACAATTTACCCATAGCTGGTGGGAGAATAGTTGTATAAATGCCTTTTCCAGGGGTATTAGCACTGTGAAATGCAAACAGCATCAGTCAGGATTCGAACTCAGATAGCTGCGTCCGCTTCCAATGACGATAACGGTTACGCTTCTATACAATAAGAAAAAAGTAATATTAAATATAAAAAAGCTCATTAAGATTGTTAATTAAAAATCTACCCGTTTAATTTCAAGTTTTAAAACCTAATTAATTACGGAAGCGAAAATGAGATATTTTTGGCATTTCGATGTTAAGGCTATATATATATATATATATATATGCTGCTATATATATGTTGATATAAGTAAAAAGTATCCAATATTTGTAATTGAGCATACATAAGATAGCGTAGACATAGTCATCAGAGATTGGCAACCATCGGCTTTACGCTTATGTTCGCATTAGAAGGAAACTGATAGTTACCAAGCCCTGTTGACACTATGTCTACACTATTCTAACTTTATACGAAACCTGCAGACGATTTTCCTCAGACTGTTAGGTAACCCCAGCATGGCCTGACGGTCCTCTTTCTATGTAGTCCAACTGCTGTCTTACTCGAACTCCCTTTTCACGACCCCCTGTTGTTGCTGTATATACAAGGTTTGACTTCCGAAAAAAAAAAAAAACAACAAAAAAAAAAAAAAAAACAAAGAAAGAAATACAACACCTCGCTTAGACCATCAAGAACTAAAGAACTGATAAAATGAAATGTTTATGTGCCGAAGACTTCATTTTATTATTGACATTTAAAAAAATAATCCTTTGATTTCCATTTAGACCTCCTTTTCTTACTATTTTTAAAAACTTACTGATCTCCCTAATATATTTAGCAATCTCTTTAATACACACACAGACAACCGTCCATGGAGATGCACATACAAACATATACGCTACGCATATGCTTATGTATATGCATAGAGATATACTCGCATCCACATGCACATACCGTAAATTTGCGACGCACAAGTGGAATTTTTAAGCCGGAAAAAATCCCTACAAAATAAATGGCCGACTTATAAGGCAGGGCTAAAATCAAACTTTTATTTAGGCGTGCATAAAAGTATGACTACATGGCTTTTTTTCCTTTTATTCTATTCTTAACAATACTTTTTTAAAAGTATTATTAAAAAGACTGATTTTACATAGATCATTAATCAAAAATATACAGAAACAGGTATAAACGTATTATTTTTATATATCAACAAATCAAAACTAATTTTTTCCTTTTACATCACAATCACCACCACCACTATTAAAAATGTTAATATTTTTTAAAAACAAACTAGAAATTAATGTTAGAATTCGAAACGCTCCTCCTACAGTTCAAGCAAATCATTTAAAAAACGTCAATGATAAATAAAATTATTGTTAAAGAAATATAGTCATCGATAATCTATATAAAAACTAGCATCATTTGTTCCGTAATTTTAATGTACTGTAAATACATGTACTATAACTGCTGTTAAATAAATCCTGTGCAAATTTAAAAGATCAAAAGAAAAGGAAGTTAGCAATGTATAAAGTCTAAGTATCTCTTTTTATATAACGTTAAATAATAAAGCTCGGTCAGTTGCACCGAATTTATAAATCAGTTAAACATAATATAGTTAATTTTTATAAGATAAGATCAAGTTACATTTTTTAAATGAAGCAATTCTAATATCGTAAATAAATACTAAACAATCATTTACACATAATCAAAATATATATAATTTGATAGATGAATAAATAATATGATGCAAAGAATAAATAAAAAACGTAAATAAATTCAAGTTGTCACTAATTAAATTAGACTGATATAAAATAATAAAACTAGCACAAATAAACTAATTAACATTATATTACACGCAGTTTCCAACAACTGATGCACTGACAGTAAACACTCACCGGAACGTCACAGTAGCCTACTGTATGTTGGAAGGGGGATCTACTTAGAGAATTTTTAACTAAATATCTTGAGGTCGTCTTATAATACCAGGTCAACTTGTACGCCACAATTTACGGTACATTATTGAACTTATAGCGTCACAAAAACAAAAATAAATGAATAAATAAATAGCGCCTATCTCAAAAAGCAGCCATATTGATTTTTCAAGGGACAAGACAATCCCTCATCCTGAAAGTGATGATTTTTTTAAAAGTTAAAATAAATTAGTGTTAATGGTGAATTACCAAATTTGTCTAAAGAAAATGATAATAATTTCCTGCTGAGAAATCAATATGGCCGCTTTTTAAGATTGGACATTATTTTTGGAATGCGTAGAGTTCATAAATCCTAAACGTCATTGTCTTTAGTTGCTTCAATTCCCAAAGTTTAGAGGCCAAAATGCTACAAAGTCATTAAGAATTTTGACAAGACCAATCTCTAGTACCTCAAAGTATTGAGGAAGAAGGCGAAAGCTAGATCGATTATGCTAACTAATTCATCTGATTACTCTCCTGAATGCACTGTGGGTTTGCATGCAATCTGTGACTGGTTTGAAATATCATGAGACACAGGCATAAGAATTGACAGGAACTGTTTGGCTCTTGAAACGTCAAAACTAACCGAAGAGTCCATCGTATATTTAAATAAAAAAACAGAACGCCACCCACGGAGATAGAATGTTTAAAACTTACCTATTTTTTCGTTTTATTTAACAAATATAAATAAAATTCAGAATATTCATCACATATTCAAGTAACTTGATGAATGTTTAATGTTTAAAAAACCGAAACATTTGATGTTGACAAATAAATCAAACTATAAATAAAATTATTCTCTGAAGACCTTGTATTATATATATATATATATATATATATATATATATATATATATATATATATATATATAAAATCTCGAACATTAGTGCAAGCATTTTTCTATTGTAGTCTCTGTTCTAGAAATTAAAAAAAAAATTTAAAAAAAGACAAAAAGAGTAATTTTTTTGCCTTTCAAATTATCCTTATCGATTTTTTCTGGCAGTATATTTGTTTCTTTTTAGGTTAGTAGAATCAGTAGCATCTTTTATTCATTTTCAGAGCGTTTATGAAGACCAAACAGGCGGTAGGTAATGCGTTTCATAACTGGTGATAGTGATGCGTGACAAGCCATGTTCAACAGAAATGTCGGACCATGAAATAAATTACAACAGGTCGATCACAGTTCATTTACAAAAAGTATGATGATGAAAAAAAAAGAGAGTTTGCCAGACATATTCCTGAAAACGATGTCATCATTGCTGCAGCAAGAAAAAAAAGATGTTACCTCTACTGGAGCAGATTTTTACAAATATGGCATGCAGACTCTTATTCATTGCTTGTGAAAATGTATAACCAATGGCGTTGACTATATGGCAGAAAACTTGTTCTATCCAATGATGTAACTCTCTGTAGCTATAGTGCTTTCCATAAAAATAAATAGTATTTTTTTAAAAGTAGCCGTTTATTTGTCGCTGCCTCCCACCAGACACGACTTGACACAATGTCAAAAGCCCGAAGGCCGATTAAAGTGGGGATAAAGAGGGGGGGGAGGTCGGGAACGAGCCGAGACTCGAACCCTGCTAGTCTGTACTGCTCATCGACTCACTTAGTGCAATGTGAGCCTGATGAGGCAAGCAGTTTCACGAACCCAAATGTGGGTCCGGGCACGTATGCCAGTTTACGGCTTAAACTAGACGCTTGGTCTAGTGCCGTACATGGGTGACAAAGGAGACAAAAGTGCAGCTCGCCCACCCGAAGGTAGCCTAGTCGAAACTAGGTGC
Source organism: Sepioteuthis lessoniana (assembly GCA_963585895.1). Lineage (NCBI taxonomy): Eukaryota > Metazoa > Mollusca > Cephalopoda > Myopsida > Loliginidae > Sepioteuthis > Sepioteuthis lessoniana. Next base: position 44,987 of record CAUZXS010005437.1, on the reverse strand, counting down.
CTAATAAAAGGCCCCAAGTCTGCCATTGTTCCTTTTGCAGAGCCATGCTCCGGACCGAAGTCCAGAACAGGCTCCGGGGTTCCCCGCAAAAAGCGAGGAGGTAGCCCATAAATTAAGAAAAGACAAAAGAAAAACAAACGATACTTCAAAAGAAAATGCAGAACAAAATGGTTTTAAATTTATGTTTATTGTTCATCCTTTTAGAAATCTGCAGTATAAATAAATACACACACTCAAAGTGGGATAGGGGGAGATGGAGAAAGGCTAATTTTTTGTTTGTTTTTAGTCCATCAATGATTAAAAATAAAAGAACAATAACATTTTATTCACATTGGGAGGAAATATTTACAAGAACATGATTAGAGATATAAATGGGGGGGAGAAGAGGCAGAGAAAAAGGAAGGCTGAAATTAAAGGAGGATTCCATGAAAGAGAGAGAGAGAGAGAGAGAGAGAGAGAGAGTAAAATGTTTCGTTTGGTTTTTTGTTTAATGGCATATCAGCTTTCATGGGTTATTTAATGCAAAAGCCATCCTTATACAAGAACAGCAGTGGTACTATTAACCCATAGCTGTGAGGGTAAGGAGTGAAAAGAGAAATAGAATTAAACAAGGAAGGTTCTATGAGAAAAAAAAGAGAAGTGAGAGAGAGAGAGAGAGAGAGAGAGTGAATTAGACAATGAGGGTTCTATAAAAAGTGAGAAGATAGAAAGGGTAATAGAGAAAGAGAGAAATAAATGGGTATGAAGCAGGGCAAAGATTGAAGGGGGAGGCTGAAGGGGGCAAGAAAATGGGTAGTAAGTTAGCAAAACAATATCAACATCAAATAGACCAAGTTACAAACAAGCCACAGACATTTCAGAGATATCTCCTTAAAAAAAAATATGTTAACGATCATAATCTTGAAACACTCATCAAATAAGTTTGAAAATAAATGTAGGAAAGGCTTGTTAAAACAATTTTTGTACACATATTTACAGAGTTTGGTTTATTCCGATATTAGAAATTCTCGAGATGTGGAGGGAAAAAAAAATCTAAAAGTTGCTCATCATTTGTGGTTACAACTCTTGAGAAAACTGTAACTGATTAACCAGCAAAATGAAGAAAACAGGTTAATGATGATCATGTGGAGTGATATGATGCTTCTTTTGGAGGTCAGGCCCTGAGAGAGAGAGAGAGAAAAGGGAGGAAACAGATTTGGTGGGGTCCATCCAATTCACAAACATAAATCACAGTGTCACTGTTACCTGTTTAATTCAGTTATAAGTAACACCTAAATTGTTGTATAAATTAGACCTTACAGCAGTGGTCGGAGAATAAGGGGTAAACTTACCCCGAGATTAAAATTGTTCTTTAAAATTTTTGCTTTTTTTGATTTCATTAGAAAAAAAGTTCTTAAATTTCATTATTTTCTTCTTGTATCCCCAGGTAAAATGCTTTCCAAAAGTTTCTGGGTAATGGCATCCCTGCATCTAGTAATGTCATTGGGATAATGGCATTATACAAATCAGATATTACAGAAACAATAGGACATGTAAAAAGTTTCATTGAAAAGGATAACAAAACATTTCACAATACAGAAAAGTGTGCTGTTAAAGGTAAAGATTAAAAATAAATCCTTTAAATTTTTTTTTCTCAATATGGTGCTCTATTTTTGTTCCCTAAGACAAGCTTTCCCCAACTTTTTTCAATCACCCTTCTTCATTTTTAAAAAAATGACACAACCCTTCTCCTCCTTGTTTAGTAAAAAAAATTCTGGGCCCTTCTTTACTTGAGAAGACCAAGCAGTTTCAGTAAAAATCAACCATTTCACAACAAAAAATAACAATAACCAGCAAATAATGATCCTAAAGCCAAAATATAGCATAAGAACAAAAATTTCTCAATTGCACTCATAAACCCAACCTCCAAATAATCAACATGGGCAATGGCTCCCAATTTGGGAAGTTGTGCTTAAAGTACATTTTAAAATCATTTAAGATTTCATTTTCTGATTTTAGACTGGAGTTTATTTATCTTGAGGCAATTCATGAACTAAATATATTTCGATCAAGAGAGAAGAGATTCATCTTGTATTATTTCTTAGGTTGTCAGGTGATAATAAAACTTCTGATGTGAAATATAACACAACCATACATTGCTTCTACATACAAGCAGAAAATGGTACAATTATCATGATGCATGGGCATGTGCGTGTATATATATATATATATATACACACACACTCTCACACACACACACACTTTTTTGTTATTTTATCTAGTGCCCAATATTTGAAAAATAAAAATAGAGCTATGTTAATAATTAGGATTGATAATCTATTATTATCAGTATTTCTTTAATTTAATCCATGACAGCTGTTTCCTGTTCAATACAATTATACAAATGGATGTTTTATATTAATCCTACTATCTAAATGGGTGTTCTCACCTCCAATTATTCCAACCTTGTGCATTTTTTTAAAGTAATTTCATTTGGCATTTTTATGTTTTGTCCTGTTGCTTCACACTAGCACACATACACAACCAGACTTTTTCACAATCTAAAGCAGAAGTCAAGGTTTTTCCAGGAACTTTAGGACATAAAAATGAATGAGCCTTACCTTGCCACTCCATATATTGATATGGAGGAAGGAATTTAGATTTGAATGTCTCCTTAGGGAAAAGGAGACCAGTTTTCCTATCCTAGTCATAGGGAAGAGATAGATTTATGCCTTTGCCAAGTGCATTAGAACAAACTGAATGCAAAGAGCCTCAGCTGAAATTTTAACTTCACACAAACACATATGTATACATACACATTAAAACACACATTCCAAATAAAAGAAGATATTATTAATATTTCTGTTATGTACCAAAAGTTATAATTAATAATTAAATAAGCATCTACATCAGACAAAAATTATAAGAGGGTTAATTGTACATTTAAAGCTGGAACTTTTGTTTTCTAAATTTTGATCAAAAAAAAACTTTTAATATATATTAGACAGTGAATGACTCATATACATTTTAAGGGAACAGCTAAAATATACCTTTAAAATTTAGTTTTGAATAAAATTAAAAATTAAAAAATTGCAATGAACACTGAAAGCTCCATCACATGCAAAACAAGCAGTAAAGAATCTAGGCATGGATATTTAGAAAAAGAACACAAGAAATGCTTTAAAATATTGTTTGTTTTTCGTTAAATATCAGGATATATTAAAGACACACACAAAATATAAAGAGGATTTTTGTATTTCCGCATTTGGTGGCCTGAAATGTAAAATCAAGAATTTCTAATCAGATTTCAAAGAACAAAAGAAATGCCAAAATATATTCATAACAGCACCTAAGAGATGTCTAAAACGATCAAGCTTTCTTCACCAAAAGAATCTATACACATTGGTTGTGTATAAGTGAATATACCAGAGTTATTTTGAACAAAGGTTTTCAGAATACTAATGGCACACGTCTTAAAATTGAAATATAAAATCATAGCATCCTTCTCTAATAATTAAAACAAACATTTTTTGTTAGCAATAAAAATGACTTCCAGTCAAGGATGAGTGTAGAAACAAATGATATACAAACCAAGATGCGGTCATGTCACATTTTAAGCACCAGTTCCTGCTAGATCACTGAAATTAAGCAGCAATGAGCTTGTACAGTACTTTGATAGGTGACTATAGGTACATCCGGTATCATAAACAATCTCAAACGTGTGTGCCAGACTACTAAGCAAATGCTTAGTAAATTCTACAATACAGAAACCCAAAAGTTAAACTGCACTTCAATCTTTTATCTTTAGATTGAAAAATCATTCATCAATACATTTGTTACTGAGAATAATTTGGACAATGATATTCTAATGCTCATTTTGCAAAACTTTGGATCTAAATTTCTCACAATTTCAAATATTGAATGTTCAAATGGAGAGGGAAAAAAATTATTGTAAACTCATGTTTACAGCAGAAAAGTGTACCAAGGTTGCTTGATTGAAGGATGACTCTGTAAACAGGAGTGTCTTATCTTAAAAAAATTTTAAAACTCAAAATTAGAGTTTTAAAGTATGAATAATCACAATGTCAAACAAACAGCCTAAAAGACCAAACACACTGGATATAAATAGAAACCTACAAAGTGTCTGGAAAGTGTGAGAATCAGAAAAGAAACAAACATCAAAAATATGGGATCAAAGTTAACCATTATCATTTGACATTGCCCATACATAAAAGAATAAACTTTCTGTTCTGTTGCCACTAGTGAAATTTATGCTGTCCATCATTAGCAAAATAAAATGCAGAGAATCCTGTTTAAATATCTGATTGTTGTTGATTTGCATTTCTCAGCCATCAGACGATTATTCCATCACTGTATATTCTGTAGTGGGCAATGTGATAAAATGTTGGAACCCCTTTAGAGGAATCTTGTCAGGCAGATTTTAAAAACTGAACCAAGTTCTCTGGCACAAATGATACAAGTTACTTTATACAAAACTTACAAATCCAAGGACGAATTACTACATTATGTCATTTATCTCCACATTAAAAAGAAATAACAAAAATCCTTTGAGCCATGTCATGAAATAAATTTCTGGTTTTTATATTTTATATTAGGAAATATTTTCTTCTTTGCAGTTGTTAATAAACTACAGAAATAGAAAGTTAACAGTCACTTTACTTATCACACAACCAGTAGCAGGAATAAAACTCAAAGATTTCATGGTCCCTATATAAAAACTCTAGCAACGAATGAGCAATTAAGATATGTACATGATATGCAGTTAGAAAGCACCAATATAGTTGATCCTGCAGACAAATGTTGGATTAGTGATAAGTATGCCTAATATTCATTAAATTTGTCATCTTCAATTATCAAACCAGATGCAAGTACAAAGCCACCATCGAGATTTTCTGTTGTGTTATAGAGTATTGTCCATAAATAAATTCCTATCAATTTTTAAAAATAAAATGTTCATTTCCTTCTAAACCAAATGTACCAGAATTTTTATTATTTCTAGTGAAACATGATACAATTACAATGGATTTATTACCATATTCTAAAGTATTTTAACTTCTGTAACCAAAAATAAAATTGCATAAATATATATATATATATATATGTATGTATATATAAGGGGAGTACCCATTTGGGACTGATATTCATATTTTTAGTTTAGAAGAAAATTAACTTTTTATCAAAATATTGTTACAGTTGTATTTATTTATTAGAGACAATACTGCATGTGCATACACACACCCTTATATATATATATATATATATATATATATATATATATATATATATATATATACACACACACTTTTCTGTTTGACATGGTTAAATTTATATTTTCCAGAGACACAGTATTAAATGTTCTATAAACATACAAGTATGTACAGAACATTTACTACTAACAGTCATCATTACAACATACAAACACATACATATGCACACATGCAATACACACAACATACAAACACATACATATGCACACATGCAATACACACAACAGATTCAAAATACAGTAACAGAAGTAACAAAAATTTAAAGAAAACACTTTTTTGTTATTAAAAACATAAAAAAACAAAGGTGCATGGGGGGGGAAAGAAACAACAAAAATGGACAACAAACAAGAAACAGCAGCAACAGTTAAGCCAGTATTCATTTTTTTAATCAAGTGCTTCTCTGTAAAAAATGGATAAGATTCTATGAGGTGGACAAACCTCAAGCCAGGGTCAGTGAAAGATTGTTATCCTAATTCACTGAATATATGCATAGCACCAGGCAAAGGAAAAATTTATTCTAAAAAAAATAAATCAATCAAAAGTACATTAGTGGTCCTAAGCTGCTTATTATATATATATATATATATATATATATATATATATATATATATATATATATATATATATATATATATACACACACACAAATGTGTGTGTGTGTGTGTGCGCGTGCACACACACACACGTATGTATGTATGTATGATGAACAGGTAAGACTAGGCAAGTCATTGCAGTAGCTGAAATAACCTACAAATAAAAGATACAAGATCTGGATAATTCATTGTCAACAATACATTGGCCATAAACAGTTTATACCCAACAGCTAATAGAACATTGTCATCTTTCAATGTTTTTATAATATCATTATTGCAAATGGCCAAGTCAACTGGACATCTGGTTTTCTAAGCAATTTATCCACTTCTGGACTGTCTTATCATTATTGATTTTGTCTCTGTAAAAGAATGACTGTTATGAATTATGCATTTTCCTTCTTTTTTTTAAACATTTCCAAACAACTGAAAGACATTTTAGGGTTGCAGATACTCATTAAAATCTTTAGCCCAAAATTAGAAGTAGAAGCCCACCTAAATCAAAATAACAGCATTCACAAATCCAAAATTTAAAGCCAACAATAGTAAAAAATGTCCATTGTTGAAACTTATTATCTTCCTTGTTTCCTATTGGTTTATTTATCCTCTCACTACTACTTCAACAGTTGACAATGATTGTTAGTGTTTCTAGTGTTTTTAAGACAAGTGTAATTTGTTGCTTTTCTTTTTTTCTTTACAAGTGGTATTAGTATTATTAAACAAGGTTGGGAATAGATTGTTGGGATGAATTGTCAATGGCTATGAATTATTGGTGATAAATGTATTATAATATAAAAGATGCAAATGTCTACCAGGATGAGCAAAGTTACAACTTCTTTTTAAAGATGGATAAATGGCATCTGCAAATTATGTATTTTCTTATATAAAAGTATGTAAGTGTGTGTGTGTGTATATATATATATATATATGTCCTAGAGAATACTTGTCATAGACAATGATTATCAATTTAGATTCATGGGCCATTGCTAATGAATATCTTTCTCACTGGTTGTCCTGCTATTGTTACTTCTGCCTCAAAATTCTGGATGTATGTAAATGATTCAAGAATGGATGAACAAGATAAATACAAGTAAAATATGGAGTGATTTATGAATGGGAACATGCAATAGTATTTTAATTATGCATAAAATAATCTTATTAACATGCTTCCATGAATTTAACACTCTTATTGCAATAGAAAAATACTTGGATTGTTTTTCAAATACCATGATTCCTTTTGTTGTGAAAATGAGTGAAACCATTAGTTTCATTTAAAAAAAAAAAAAGAATTTCCTAAATCTCATTATCTCTAGTTAAAACGTATTTCAAAGCTCATGGGTACCAGCATTTTGGAAAATAATCATTTTGGAGTAATGGCAAAAGGTATTTCCTGACCACCGCTTTAAGTTAAGAAGATAAACAGGTTCTGAATAACAGATATTATCCATGAAGCAACCACCATTAATTACATTGGTCAGTTTTACAATGTATGTCATTAGATTGATTGTGTATTCTTACATTTTCTTGGACAAATTAACACAATAAAATTAAAATGAAAGAGGAAAAAATAACAATACCATCAAAATAAAGGTATAATTATGATGCAATAAGTATTCCCACTCACCCCCAATTCAAATGATTTTCTTTTCAGATTTTAATTACAAGTTGAATCACTGTTCCTATATATCTAAACAAAAAGAAAAAATTCACTTCCTTGGTGTCATTTTAAATTTACTTCTGGTTGTGAAACCATCATCAGATGTAAAAAAAAAATTTATTTACTCCTACCCCTTGGATTTCCTTCTCAGATTATATATATATATATATATATATATATATATATATATGCGTGTCTGTGTGAGCACATAATTTATGGTTTTATAAGTATATCAATTTGTTTTTCTATATTGTACAACTAGTCAAGCCTAATAAAATAATTATGCATTTCTTTTATTATTAGGTCATGTTTATGAAATTAAGTTCTACATTTTGTAGACAGAAATTAGAAAAATGTCCTCCATGTTTATATATAGATTCTCTTGGAGATAGAATCTTAAAAAGTTATCATTCTTACATTGTAAATAGACTCGACAATATGATTATCTCTTCAGAAGTTATTTACAAAGCAGAGCTAAGATCTGGCAAAAGGTCATTATTATGGAGCACCTAATCAAGGCAGAACTTACTATTGAGCAATATCTGAGCTTTAAGACTAGCTTGTTAACACAACAAGATGGTGTTGTTTATAATTAAAATAATTGGGTAAAGAGTTTGAGATAATGAATATCAGAATTAATGATGAAAGTCCACAAGTATAAAGAAAGATTGAACAGGAAGAAAAAATGAATTCTATTTTGAAGCAACTGCAAACTGAAAGGTGTATTTTGTTTTTGTTTTTCACAGCAGTATAAAACCCACACCTAAAAACTTTTAGTAAATATCACAGTTAAAAAAACATCAATTTCATTTAAAATATTTCATCCAGTTCTTGACATCATTATTTAGACAATTTATAATTCTTGCTGCTGCTGCTTCGTTTTATCACTTATAACATTGGCAGTTATTCTGGTCAAGATTCAATTTAGGTAAATTCATTGCTTTCATTAAACAAAATCCCCCCAACTCCAGTAATTTTTAGATGCTCTCATTAGATAAGACCTTCTTATCCTCTAAGTTTAAATCTTAAAAATATTAATAATTAAAATTTAAGTTTAAAAGATATTACCCTTTTTATTTTTAAAGGTTTTGATAAACTAGAAAACCCTCATTTTCTAACATAGTAAACTGACTTCATTGCTTTAAAATGTAAACAAATTAATATCTTTAAAAACTAACAAAATTTTGAAGTGTACAAAGATCTTGTCAATTAAAAGCACTAAAAATTACCCCCCAACACATTTAAAAAAAAAAAAAAAAATGAAAACAGCAACTTTTACCTCAACAGAATCTTAACAGTTTTTAAAAATTTATTTATTAGTTTATTTCCTATTGAATTTGGGATTATAAAGAAAGCACAACCTGATGATTATGACCCAAACATCCCACCTGTTTCCTCCCAGTTGACTCTATTCATCCTTGGTTTAAAAACCATAAAACCAGTCAGACATCTGATACATACTGATCAATTAACAATAATTTCTGTTTGTTTGTCTATTTCTAAAAGACAAAACATTTTGGGAGGGGAGTCATTTCTTCCATCCTTTTTCAGACTGGCACTCTCATCAGAACCTGGATCTTTCCAACCAATCTGACAGACATCTTCAGTTGTCAGACAAATGTCCCCAAAATTAAATGAACTGAATTCAGTCACACTGGTGACAAGGCAGTGTTAACCTATGATGCCCGAGCTTCAGGCAGTGAAGCAGAGTTTGTAGTGGCAGATACTTCTGTGTCTGCTGAGGATACAGTGACTTCAGGTGCACACTGCCCAACCATCTGTGAGTTGTATTCAGCCGTTTCCATCCGTAGAATATGAGGGATAATGCTATCAATTTGTACACTTCCAGTCAGACCCGAAAAGAAGAGTTCTTCCATTATACTGGGATTAACAGAGCGTAAGGCAGGCAAACGCAGAAGCAATTTACAGAGTCTGTCAGGGTTTTGCGGGTGTAACTCCTGAATGTAGTTGCGCAATTCAGTGTGGGCCTTATCTTGGAATCTTTCTACCTGTTTACTGTCTGTGCATGTGTTATCTGTCAAGAAAAAAGAAGAAAAAAATTAAGAAAATTAACAAGTAAATGTAATGCAAGAGGGAAAAAATTATGAAGATATGAAAATGCAAAAGATACCTACGAAATACTGCAAAATGGTTGTGACAACAAAGACTGGTTCAAAAGAATCAATGTGGATTTACCTTGATATATTTGCCCAGAAATATTTTCACCCTACCCCGCTGGTTTTCTTTTTTATAAGTCGAATATCAAGTATCTTAAAAGTAGATGTTTCCAAGATATTTAAACTGGAATTTTAAATAGGGGAGTTAACCCTAGAATGCAGTGGTCTCCCCTCATTATCTTTAGCATTACTATAATAATCAGTCTGCAAAAGGGGTTCTTAAATCTGTATTTTTCTACATCATTAACATCACTTTTATACACAAGGCATAGAGAGCAAGTAATGCAAAAAATATTGAGTAGATCAGCTTTAATGAAGAACTGGAATTACCTTGATTTGATAAATAAAAATGACACCTACCCCAGTAGATCAATGTTTGACAGTCCCAATATACAGAATGCAATGAGACCCCCGGAGAAAGACTGGCAAGTACAACAAAAAAGGCAAAGAAAATCGTTTCAAAAGAATCAATCTAGTCTAAGAATTCTTTAGACAGTTAAATTTTTTTATGTTTAGTGTTCACACTAAACAAAATCAGATTTAAAAAACAAAATCCATTACATTCATGGAGTTAAGAGAATTGTTTTAAGATCTTTTTATGGAATTTTCACTTATTTCTGTTGTGTAGTTAGTACTTTGATGAAATTTAATGCAATGTGGCTCTCACCTCTCAATACACAACAGAAACAAGAAGCACAAAAGAGAGTTCAGGGAAAAGATCTGAGAACTAGTAAAACAAAAAAAAAATTGTTCAATACCATTTTGCCATAGACAGAACTAAGTGACTTGAACAGGAGCCACTTTATTTATACTGATGGGCATATTTCACCTAAAGAAAACTGGAGAATGTACTGGTTAAAACGGGATACAAATGCAATACTAGAAACAGAGTCAATGTCTAATGGTAACAAAATAAGAATGTGTACTTGGCATAATGAAATAGTGTCAACAACCTGAGTGTAAATGTTTGACAAGGTCATTTTGCACTAATGGCCTTGAGAAAGGCATGAAGGCTGTGGGTAAACAGTAGAGCAGACGGGATTCTTTAGCTTTAGTAGGACAACCAGTCAAGGAGAAAGAAAACTGATTTCAAGTCAGCTGTACTACACTGAAAAATTGACCTTGTGTTGCATCCTGCCTGTTGCACTGAAAAATTAACTTTGTGCCGGATTTCAGCTTGCAGCAGTGTTGGGTGAATAAATTATTTTGGAGATTCAACAAAAATATCAAATTTCTCTTTATCAAACAATATTGAATGATAATTTATAGCTGAGAGAAACTAACTTTGGGTACACCTACATGGATTGTTCAATGGTGACTTGATTGTGACACCTTTTCTAATCCACCTTTCTTGAGATTTAAAAAAAAAAGAAAAAGAAAAAAAGAAAAGAAAGAAATTTGTTTACTTACCAGGACAAAATAAGATGAGAGCTTTAAGATAAGCAAATTCTGTGACATCAACCTGCAAATTTTCCATTGTTTGTACATAATTTTGCAGTTTCATGATATGATCAGTGACAAGTTTGACTCTTTCACTGTTGTTTTTATCTGGAGAAAAAAATAAATAAAACATTAATTTTTGTATTCTAATGTCTAAGAGATGCAGTACAACAAACAGACCATCTGAAGATTGCAGAAAGTATGAAACTTACAATTCCTATGCAGTGTTATCCACAATTCATATCTATTTACATATGTTGTATTTCTGATACTCTTACTTTAGAAATAACATAAAACTAATAAACAATAATAAAAATTTTGTGGGTTCATGTGTATTGTAATAAGCTGAGTTGCTGGTAGACAACCAGATGCTCATTGTCGAACTCATGAACCCAGGTGTGATCTACATGTTGGCTTGACTGTGAGAAAGAAGAAATTGTTTGAAGTGGTGATGTCAGTGAACATGACAGAGGACTGTGTTGAGGTTTTAAGACTTTTTCATATATTCAGTTGACCGACAAATCACCAAACAAACAAGCCCACATTCTGCACTTGTACTGAAGTTGAAATAATGATAAGCAAAATGTTACTGGCTTATTCATGTCTACTGAAATTTATTGGTGAAATAGAAGTTACATAAACTTTTAAGAGCATTACTTTTCTGTTTCATACTCTTCAAAATATGATTACTGTTGATGCTTCACTTTACAGGTGAAGGCCACACAATAGTATGTGAGCATGTATGTTTTATGTAAATTTATAAGTAAAAAAAGCATCCAAAAGAAGTAACATGTTTTCTCATTTTGTTTGGAATTACTTGCATTACAGATGTAAACACTATATATATATATATATATATATATATATATATATATATATATATATATATATATGTGTCTTATAAAGTTTTGATTTTTCTAGTTTCTGGTAATGAAATTTCAATTTTCTATGGTTAAACAAAAACAATTTGATTTACCTAACCCAATAGGCACAAAATAATGGCCCAGTTTAGCATTATGTATACAATGTAAATGAAACCTTATACAAAAACGTAAGTGCTTCGGAGTTTTCATAATAAAAACATCCTCAGGGTCCCATTAAAAATGATAGAAAATTTGGTGGCAATAGATCTAGAGGTCCTCAAGTTATACAATGAGTGATAGAGGAAAAAGACATTAGATAAATCACAGTAAGACTAGTAAGTAACCAGTTTAATACCATCACTACTACTGCAACTACAGTTGTGCACTTTCCTCTTTACTTAGATAATAAATACTAGGAGGGTTGCTGAAAAGTTCCCAGCCCAACTAAGGAAACTTGAGAAATAATGTGGAATGAATATGTGAAATAACAAACATTTTATGAACTCAAGGTCATCACTTTCTTGGGGACTATTTCTTGGTTTATGCCATCAAGCTGCTGAGTAGATAAAAATTAAAGACCTAATAGTTGAGAAGGAAATAAATATTTTAGAGTAAATGTATCTTTTTAGAGTTAAAGATAAATAAATAAAAAGATAAAAAAATTCAATTTAAAGTAGTTCTTGTATAAGCTAACATTTATAGGTCAAATCTTTAATATAACAATCTTCTTCATTAATTTCATGAGAAAGAGAAAAAGGATTTGTTTACCTAATGCAATAGGAGATTGTAGATGATTGAGAATAGCACCCAGAATTGTAGGTAGATACATGGAGTGAGAACATTGAGCTAAACCAAGGACAAACATCTCACACCAACAGCTCCTCACTAACAACATTTGGACGTCTGTGCTGCAAAATAAAAAAACATGAAGATTAGAACAGATTCTCTTAAAAACAAAATTTTTAACCAAGAATGTGGCCAAAAATAATCATTCAAAACATTACAGATAACAACTAGATGAGGAAAGAACTGGAAGAATTTAGTCAATTGATTGACTGACAAGTTTTGTTTTGTTTTTTTTATTTTAGAGTAATAATAAAAACAAAAACCCCATTTGAATAATTGTATTAAACATAAAACAGCTGCTATTAAATAAAAAATACTGATTATAATTGATTACTATAATTATCATTAATAATAGTCTTTATCTAAATATTGAGCACTCTATATAAAATAAAACAAAATGACAGAAAAAAAGTATAAGCACATAATAATGCTTATGTATAAAAAATTTAAAAACTTGCATAGACGTGTACATAATAATAATAACATTATTACATTGCATGTTTAATTGGCTACAAGAAATGGACTTGGTATCTACTATCTTTGTGCAAAAATGCTTTTATGCATTAAACAAATGATTAAATAGTTATTCTAACTCAGGTGGGAAAAGGTTGTTTTTAAATTTGGGAAAAAAAAACAAAAAAAAACAAACTACTAATCGCCCTATAATAGTTGTTAACTTTAGCATAAAAAACTTTAATACAAATGTTGACTATTACAGAGAAGAGAGAGAGAGAGAGAGAGTAACATTTCGATAAACAGAAGAGAAAAAGATTATATAGTGAAGAGGAATAATATATTATATAAAAATAATTTTCTTTTAGCAGAATTAAAGAGGCAGTGAGAGTGAAAAGGAGTAAAGAAGAGAAAGAGAGAAAAAGGGAGGAAATTAAAACAATGCCTGATGAATAAGGAGAGAGTGATTGATTTTAATGGTATGTCAACCTATCTAGGGTTGTTATGTGCTCAAAGGTTAGGGAATAACATATTTTTTATATTTATATCTTTAGTATTTCATAAAAGTTTCTTTTTAACAATATCAACATCATCTGAGATTGATTTCTAATAAACTGGTATCATGTTGAAAGATTACTTGGTATTGATCATAATTATATTTATCATTTTTGATATAATCTTATTTTTCTCAAGGAGAGAGAGAGAGAGAGAGAGAGAGAGAGAGAGAGAGAGCAAAAAGGGGAGAAGATTGTAAAAATATAGACGAATAAATAGATAGATAAATAAAAAAAGGTAATGCTATTATGATTTGTCTTACTTGAGAAGAAGGAAGGCTGGTATGGACTTCACCCAGTGCATAGAAAGGAAAAGAAGCCGTGATGCACTTTCACATATATACTGCACATTAAGGTAGGCAGGCATTGGAGATGGTGTGTTCAGGTTGAACTGGAAGTTTTGAGAAGTCAATAAGTTACCTGTCAGTAACAAAAAACAAGAGTTACTCACATAAAGGCAACAAAATGAAACACATAATAATCATTAAATAAGTTAACCCCTTGAACCCATAAGACCAATACTTGGGACTATGCACTATATCTTATCATCAACAATAAGCCCAATATTTCAAACTCAGGGTAATAATGTCCTATACTAATAAAAGGCTTAGGAGAGTGACCATCCATAGGCTTTCTTTTAATGGAATTATGGGATAAGCTTTAAACAAAAATGGCTGTGCTCTGGAACAAAGTTTGAATGTTTGGGGAATTTGGGGAACTCTCGTTCAGTGTATATAGAAGCCAAGGGGCTGTGTGTTCAAAGGATTAACAATAAAAAGAAATATAGCAATTATTAATGAATTAGTCAGAATTTAACAGCAGTTGAGCAATTTACAGACTTGATGAGACCATCTTAAATTGGGAAGAAACATTGATTTTTAACTGATACATATGTGGACCATGTTTTGTACTAGCAAATATATAATTAATTTTTTTTTTTTTTTTTTTCCAAATTAACACTCCTTCCTCTTATTTCAGTCAATTCATTTTTCAGGCTTTCTTGAAGCAATTGGGTTAATTTTCATAAAGGGTAAAAAAAAAAAAACCAAAAAAAAACCAACTTCAAATGAATTTGATATCAGGGACATTTTTTTGTCATTTCACTACAAAAGGAACCATGCATTGAAAAAAGATTAATAATCCTAATGTTTGTAGACCAATTATACATACTCATGCATAGATTTTACATTTTGAAGACTTATTCTTTAGGCATAAAATTTATATATAATTTGTAAGGTTGAAATTCAAGCATAATGAGAAGGACTAGAAGCTTCCTTTGGCTTCATTAAGTTAATGACTTTGTAATAGTAAAATCAAGAGTTGAATTATACACAAGTATTCATCAATCAAATTTCTAAATTAGGCATTATGTACAACAATATTTTCAGGAATATTTTTCCTCTGTTATCCATGGCAAGTATCAGAAGTTATTTCATCAAGAGTTTAAAAATCAGTTTTGGGTGGAGGTTTTCTTAACTTTTAAAAAATAGATTAGTATGTGATATACAAATGCTTTGTGGAAAGTAAGGAAGAACATTTCTTGTGGCCAATTACAAATCTTTAATTTCTCAGATGGAGTCATTGAAAAAAATTTAAAAAATTTTAATTAAAATCACCTTCTATGTCCAGTAATGGAGGTTCTTCAGAATCAGCAGGTTCATTCTATTAAAAAAAAATTGGAAAAATATTTTTGAATTAAAAAATTGGTATTTTGGGAAACAAACAAATAAAATTTAATAGCTTTTCCTTTTTATATTACCATAAATTATCTGACTGGAGCATCAAATATATCATCCACATGCAAACAAAATATTGTCATAAATTTTATTTTTAAAGTAACATGACAGACCTATTAAAAAACAATATTTTTATTTTTGGCTAGTATTTTCTTTATCCTATTTCTATACATAAAGAATATCGGCTACAGAAACTAAAATCTCATCATATAGCCCTTATTCTTCAATTTATGGAAACTATATGGCTAGATTTGAGCTTCAGTAGCTGGTGGCCTTCCTAGCTTAATCAGTAAGGCAGTTGCCCCAAACAGGCTTCCCTAGCAAAAGATATGAAAGTTTGAATCTCACCAGAGGTTTATTCATTATTTCCGATCTGTACAGCTTACTAGTGGTGACAGTCTGAGAGTAGCAATAGAAGGAAATAGAAATGGGATGAAGGAAAAATACTAGTCAAAAAGTTTATAACTTGCAATCATGTAAATAAATTCAAATAATATTACTACGACTCTATGCAAACAATGAGTTGTATTTTTATTATTACGAGGCATTCAAAAAAGTATCTAAAGAAAATTATTTGTCCACCATGTGTAACTATCCATTTGAAAATTACAACCCAAAATAACGATGATTTATCTCCCTTCAACTTAATTTCTACTGAATTATCTACCCTGGTCCACATATCCTTTTACTAACAAGTCACACTAAAAGCATCTGTTCTTGCTAGAAAAGCCATAGATAAATATTTAGTAACAGCAAATATTCTGTTATATATGAAGAAAAGTTTAGTATATAGCAACATCCAGGCGTTCCATATGGTTAGCAAGCTATGATATCAGTCCAATGCAGGTGAATTATATTCTGAGTGCACTATATCTCAGGCCTTATGTCAAACTAAGCTAAGTTTAGTAAATGACAAGTTACTGATATATTTAATACTAGTAGAGATACAAGTTGTTTCCAGGGTATCAAATATGTAACAACAGATGATCTGGGTGACCAGTATTCAATCCCAGGTCGAATCATATCAAAACTCAAAAAATGGTACTTGATGGCACCTTGCTTAACACTCAGCATTATAAGGTTAGGATCAAGGGTAAAGTGGAGCAATTCAGGGAATGGAGTAGCGCCCTCCCTACACATCAGTGTAGTAGCTATTAAAAAGGGAGCCTTCAGGTCACCCTCGACTAAGGTCGCCAACTTTACTCAAACAGCTATTAACAAACAAACAAAAAATTAGTTCCAGTATATATCTTTAATTTATACATATTTTTTTTACATATATGTTTTATTATTAAAAGGTAAAGTTTGTTTTTTAATTCTAAAGCAGAAAAAAATGTCATAGATAAAATCTAGCAAAAAAGTGTTTGAGTAAAAAAAAAAAAATTCAGTGATTTTTTGGTACCCATTGAATGTACAGTCGTAAAATTAAAATATCTTCTCAGCATTAGATTTCTTTACATTTATCAACTGTCAAAAATACAATTTTATTTAATAAGAACAAATAATAGATTTTATTTACCTGTGTTTCTTGTTGTTGTGATTGTGGATGGTTGACTGCACGGGCTAATGTATCAAAGGCCTTCACTACAGAATCTGTGCTCTCACTTGGCGATGATAAGTGACCATTACTGCTAGTGGTAGTTGTGGTGGCAGAATTGTTAGGATCTGAGTCGGGTTCCTGCCCACCATTTTTGCCCATTGATGCTAATGTAGTGACTACACTGGCAAGTGTGCTTAGATCTGAAATGAGACTTGGAGCTGAGGAACAGCCAGGATAGATGAATTGTTAGTCAGTTGAAGATAACAAGTGAGAAGAGTGTGAGTATTTAAAAAAAATCTTTTGCATGCTGCATAGACAATTATTGTGTATATAAGGTTAAAAACTTCAGAAATAACAATATATTACTAAAATTCTCATGATGTTATGTAGATGGGAGATACTATAAGATCTCTCCTTAGATTTACATATTCAGTTGCAATAATGCATATGTTTGCAAGAAGTGCAAGAGTATCTGTATGATTTTATAGGTATAGTGTATATGTATTCATTAATATTTATAATATAATATAATATTTATAATAATATCTATAATATAATATAATATAATATTTATAATAATATCTATAATATTTTTATAGGTATAGTGTATATGTATTCATTAATATTTATAATTCATTTTATAGGTATAGTGTATATGTATTCATGTGTATGTACAGGAAGGTATGTGTATAATAATATGAAAGTTGGATCAGTAAATTTTAAAAGATAGATAATAAAATACAGAAGAATTTCTTGATGGAAATGAAAAGATTATTCTTTTAATGTCCATAATAAACCAAAGTCTTTGATGCTAATACAGACAGGTCACCAGACAAAAATCTCATCTTTTAAATCTCTTTGTTACTGGGTGGTCAAAGAAAAAACATTCAGGTTTTCCTACAATAACCAAACCCCATATATATTTAGCAGAAGCAGTGGGTGCCGAGTATTTGGAATCTAGGGCAGAGCAGAAAGGGAGCAGCCAGACCTTTACTCACAACCACAGTAGTTTGATTTGGCAGTTCAAGGCAAATTAATGGTAGGGTTAGCAGCAATTCATAGCTAGACAAAGCAAAGTAGAGAACTGACCAGCATCCAAGTTTCATTCACTATATTGTAGGTAATTATGTTTGTTTTAAGTAGTGATTTAATAAGTTTCTATAATACTGTTCTTGTAGACTCCATTGTAATAATTTATCAGTCCTATTGGCTGGGCTACAATATGTGAATTACATCAACTGCAAAGGGGTAAGATTCCTCCCAAAAGCGGTGTCCAGAGTTTGACCCTAAACTGCATCCAATGATGAGAGTTTCAATTCTGGAGCTCTGGAAAGTGTTGAGTCCCTACTTTAATGCTATTAACCCAGTGACCTTGAGAGAAAGTAACCAATAGGATTTCATCTATAACTCAAATAAATCTATTTGAAAATTATTGGTATTAAGAATATTTCGAACCATATAACCATGTGTAAACGTAATATCTTTATCATTAAATAGGAAGAGTTGAAATCATATAAATGGTTTGTTTGATTTATTTGTTTAACAGAATAACAACCCCTTACAGCTTATTTAATACTAACATTTGATTTATTTGTAAATATTTGATTATAATTATAACTACTTATATTTTCAACATTCAATTACATTTTTTTTTAAATTGCACTTTTATAATAATTATGTTTGCAAACAATTATATCATATCAAGTATTTCTATCTATTACTAATATCTATATACAATGACAAGGCTTCAAATATCTATTCCTATTTAATAATAATCATCATTTGTTTACACATAGCTATATGGTATCAAGTATTCCTATCTAATACTAATAACACTGGTAAAAAAAAAAAAAAAAAATTTGAAATGGTGTCGAGGCATTAGACATTTTTTTAGCTAATTCTAGGGCACTGAATCTGAAAATGACCTTACTTTCTCTTGGTTAACTACCATTTTTGCTGTACAGAAATGACTCATCTTTGGAAAAAAAGGGGTTTTTTTCATTTGTTTTCTGTATATATGGTACTGACCGATAGCAATATTTCTCAAAGTAAAATCATAGAAACCTCTTAATTTATATTTAAATCAACAAATATTGGTCTGTTTATTGAGAAATACAAATTTTGTAATAAGAATTAGACCTTATGTCTTGAAAAATAACACAATTGAATAAACCAAGGCCAATAAGTATGTTCATCAAATCATTCTATAAACAGCAGAAATAAAACCTAGGGTAAAAATTTTCTCTTTCTTGATAGTCTGTCATGTTCAATGTTATTGAAGTCCCTTTTGATACACCAGCAGTAGTCAGCCATCATTTATTTGTCCCCCTGTCCCTGATAGCACTCTTTTATTGTTTTTATATCCTGATGGAATCATTCTCCATGGCCATTGCTCACATTGCTGCAATTTTCATGGAAATTTATCAGGATGACTATGTAAAAAAAAAAAAAAGAACCTTTATATTCATATTAGTGCCTATTTCCTGTAGCTTTTCCACTAACTACTTGTACTTTTTGGCCCGGCAATTCCCCAAGAAGTTTTTCTCATCAACAAACAATGGCAACCATATAATAATTTATGAATTATTAGTATTAGATAAGAATACTTGAAAGCATATAATTGTATGCAAATTATCATTAACAAGCTATGAAGCTTTACAAATGATTACATCAGAATATATAAAAATCTGAATTCAACAATCAAGCTTATATTTTGAAGAAAAAAAGTTTTTAACATAAATACACTATATTTCTACTTTATAAATAATTTATTGTGAATTAAAGTTTTGGTATTAAGCTTGGTAAATAATATTTACACAAGGTGACTTGATCAGACCATGACTAGTGAATTTAATTCTTATTGAATCCCCAAGTATTGAGGCCTTGTACCAAAACTAAGCTAAGCTTAATAAATGACAACTACATTAGGTACATAAGGTTTAAAAAGGTTAAAAATATCCACAGTATAAATCAGCAATTAACTATTAACATGCATTAAACAAAATCAAAAAGTTCTAACAGCTTTTTTTACCAAGTCAGGTGTTTACTGCAAGTGAAAATATTGCCAAATTAGCATGACATTCACTTAGTGAATGTGAGTCTCCACCCAAAAATCAATAATAAAGACAGTTTAAAATCTGATAAACATTTTGCATGATTTCTTGTCAGTCAATGTTTGTTAAAAGAATGAGCAAACAATTAATTTCAAGAGCAAGAAAATGTGTTGAAGAATATTTACTTCATTCTATCTAACAAATAGGAGGGAAAAAAGTCATGACTTTTAAACAGTTTTTGCTGCCCAATAAATCAAAAAACATAAACAATAAAAGTTGCTTGACTGGCTTTTCTATTAAACTTTTGAGAAGGTGTTTAAAGGATCTGGTCATAACAAACAATGATGACATTAAAATCCTTGCTACACCTATTTCTTTTTCAGTGCTCATTTATTTATGAATTGTAAAGTGAGTAGAATTTGTTTTTGTAAGAAGGATCACCTAGTATTGCCAGGATTTTCAAGAACCCCAATAAAGTCAACATTTTTCCAAATACTTTCTTGGTTATAGAGCTTAAATGTCTTTGTCAGCAGCACACAATGTTATTTATAAAAATGGCAAATATTAAGATAAAGCAGGAGTCGATATACCAACAAAATTACAACTGAAATAAAAAAAAAAAAAAGCAAGGAGACCAAGCATTTTATTTTATATCAATATTAATAATATTAAAAACTTGTCTGTTCTTTAAAGAACAATCAAATTTGGTATGCATGATTACTGAAACTAGAGAAAAGTTTCAATGAAAAAAATGTTCCTCATGGGGAGAATGGAGTTCTCATCAAGAGAGGGCTCTAACAATAAACAGAATTTAGTAGGAAGCCATGTTGCAACAAAACATAACTTATTTTATTAAAATAATAATTCACATTTAATTTAACATCATAAATTAGGTTTATCAATACTTCTTCAAGCTGGAAATGTAAAATGATTACATAGCATTATCATTTAGTTAGGATCAACAATCTAACCAAAAAGCCAAAATAAATCTGTCACTCAGTTGAATTTTAAAAAATATTTTTCTACAAAATGCCATGAAAATTAACATTGTAACTGAGAAATGACTAAATTTTCTAACTTCAAGTTTGGTTTGGTTTTATGGCATATCAACTATTGTAGGTTATTTAATGCCAAATCCATTTTTATACTTATAAATAGTTCTATTTCAAACAATTGAGTTTAGCATAAGTACACAGTTTACTTCTATTTGACCCATAGATAGGACCCAATCAGGTGCTAACACTTCAGCTCAGAGTGGACCTGGGAGCGATAGTAATGAAGGAGTACTCCAAAACTCCTGCATTACTGGAGCCTCATCATCAGATTGTTTAGTGTCATATCCAGGACACTCATTGAGAGAGTCTTACCCCTCTGCAGAGATGCAGTCGGTGTATTTTACAGCCCCAGCAGATTGGGCTATAAACTTTGTGCTTATGCAACAGAGCAATGACATTGGTACTTGTACATATTGTTGTATGTATGCGTAGCTGAAAGTCTGGAGCAGTGAATGATGTCAGATTTCTAAGCAGAAAAAATCTGGTAGTTCAAATGAGTATCAAGAAAAATCAATTGGTTCATGGGTGGAATTGGACTTGAAAATAACCAAGTAAGATTAAGTAAAAGTCAGTATAACAAGAATTCATTCCTCTCACATGTCTGCCAATTCTGTTTTTGGATACTCTATTCACATTTTATCAGATCTCAGAAAACCTCATCACTTTAGGTTAAGATTCGTCATTTTTCCAAAAGTTATGTTGGCATTGGAAAGGCTGAGAAAGTAGGAGCAGTGAATCATTATTTTGATAAAAAAGATAATTAGAAGTGGATTTCAGGAAGATCTAGGTATGCCAATATCAGAATATTCTAGATGTGTTTATTTTATTTTAGGTTAGAAATAGGAACAATGGGTTTGAGATAGGTTGATATCAGAATACTTATTGTTTTTTAGGCCAGAGAATGGGAACCAATGAGAGTCTATGTTTTGTTAAAAAGATAATTATGAATGAATAATTTTGTGAATTGAGAATGATATATAAGAAGTGGTCCTCAAGTAAAGGTTAAAAAAGAAGAGGAGGAGAGAGATAAGGAATCAACCACCAGCCAAAGACTTGAGGAACACAAGCTGCTACTATCTGGGTCTTTAATCAGTTGCTTACCTACTAGCAGACTTAGAAAGAAGGGACTCATTATTGTTGTTAAGAAGTCCAAAGTTGTCCACAGTTCCAAGCCACAAACAATCCATAAGGGAACCTGTAGATTTTCATTGTTAGATTTGTATTGTCTTTTTTCTTTTAACTCTAGTGAGTTTGGTCAGAAAACTATGGCTTCTGGATTTAAATCTAAAGATTATGTCAGCACTTATACAATCCTGAACAGTTTAAAGAGACATTGTTTTGGGGTTGTGCCGAAAGATTGATTCTCTGCTGGGCCACATCCCATTCATATCCTCCATGTCCCATTGGTGCAGAGGGGTGCTATATGTGCTTTGATGCATATAGTGCCTCATGAGCCCATACAGTTGGTGAAGTGGTTAGGGTCAGCCATAATGAGTTATCACAACATCATAGGATAGAAATATAATTGGTAAATCTATTTTCTATTATTGCACGAATTTA
Source organism: Sepioteuthis lessoniana (assembly GCA_963585895.1). NCBI lineage: Eukaryota > Metazoa > Mollusca > Cephalopoda > Myopsida > Loliginidae > Sepioteuthis > Sepioteuthis lessoniana. The sequence goes on along the minus strand of CAUZXS010005437.1, from coordinate 22,196 downwards.
TGATTTATACCAGTGCTTCTCAAAGTGGTTTACAAAGACCATTTCAGGTGAATAAAAGCATAGGGTCCAACAGGGAGTGAATTTTCTAGTTTGCATTTATTGATCTTTTTAGAACAAAAATCACTGGATCATGTAGACTAATTGTCAGATAGCAGAATGCCCAATTGGGTGTGATGGCCAGTATTGATATGTTGTTCACACATGGCCTGTTCAAAACATACCAGTCATTTAAATGAACAAACAACATGGCTCTGACATCTTTAAACCATTTTGATGTCATAAACCTGCAACCTAATATTTGGGATCTCCTCAATGCCCACCAAACCGATCCTTCCTATTAAAAAATAATTCAAGAATTAAAGATGCTTGCTTTTATAGTTTACTGATTCTTTTCTTATATAAATTGTAAATTAGTTGTTTTGTAATCCAATTTGATATTCAATTTATTTGGGGGTAAATGAAAATTATATCTGATTACAAGTGATGCATCAAATAAAAAGTTTGAGAAGCCCTGATTTATATAAACAATTACAATTACCATTACCATTTATAACCATCTTGAGTAAATTTTTAATTAAAAAAGATTGTAGAATAATCTGCCGAGATCCAAGTCTTACACAACATAAGCGTTTCAGCTAGTTATGATATATGATAAAGCTATAAAAAGACTTTGGTTTTTAGATTTAATGGCCAAAAATTAAAATTCTGTATTTTTCAACATATAAAGTACAATTTCTCTTGGAATTTTTAGATGAGGTCCTATATTTGTTATACAACTATTTTTTTTAACTTGCATCCTTACCTTGCTTCTTTTGGGGTTTTTTAAAATCACATTTCAACTACTTTACCTTTTGGTTTTCTCAAATAACAGTTGTATAGGTTTATTTTCCAACAGCACATTTTTTGGACTACTGCTCTTTGCAACTCATCCATATAACCCACCACTTAAAACAAATCAAACTTTTTTTCCTTCTAAGTGCATCTTATAGGCAGGAAAATGCAATAAATAAAACATGTAAATCAAAATGATTTTAACAGTCATAGACATTTTGTGGGTATGTGTGCACATTTTACAGTCTTATGTAGACTATAAAAAGTTATAAACTAATTTTATAATAGATATACACCCCTACCCTAACTACACAAGCAGGATGTGACACAAGGTCAATTTTTAAGTAGAATTTAACAGGTTTTAATGCAGAGTTTGCCTTCTCGACCAGTTACCATACCAAGGTTAAAGAACCCAGTCTGCCCTACTATTTTCCCATGGCTAAAGGAAGATCAGTTGGATTCATAGGATCCTCAAGGGTATTAGCACTATGTGATATGCAAACAGCTGTGTCCAGGATTTGAACTCAAGTTCCTAGGTTCATTTTCAATGAGAATTACTATTACAACACAAGCACCACTGGCAATATTATAATTTTAAATATGAAAATAAAAAGTAAGTTGAAGAAAGGCATGAAATGTCATTTTAACTTTATATTTGGTATGTATTTTAGAAAATCAAGCCACTATACAAAGAATAAGGTGTTGACAAAAGTAGAGATGATGGGGGAGATAATAGATAGTGTAAACTAATTGTTGTATTTAGATCATCTTACCTGGACTGTTGCCTTTTTGGGAGTTGTGAGTGAGAGTAGAACTCAAGACCATAGTTCCTTGGTCAGTGTGAATCAGCCGCTCTTGGAGGTTGGCAAGAAGATTATCACTGCATTTTGCATCTTCATCCTGGAATTATGATAATATCATACACAGAAATGCTCCTTAGAAGCAGAGTTAGAAAATAAAAGAGATTGTGGTGAAGCTGAACATTGAAATAAGAAGAGATCTGTCATCTGCAACCTCATCATCAAATGCCCACCTTATCAAAAAACTTTCTGATAGACTATCTTCTACCTGGCTGCACACCTTTATTTCTGCTGGTGGAAGGCCTCTCTAGATGCTCATTAATTTCAAGTGATGTTTATCCTTCTTTGAAATGGAAAGTTAGTCAAATACCCACATAATTCTTTCTGCATTTTAACAGTTTCAGAATCAGTTTAACTCAATTTTTGGTAAAATTTAATCTAGACTTATAATTCAATATTTTGTCATAAGAAAATACATCATGATGGGGAAAAAATAAAATGAAAATTTTTTTTATGAAGATGCATGTATCTACCCAACTCCTCTACCATGAGCAGGATATGACACAATGTCATTTTTTATTTTAAACAGAGTAAAGCTGATTTGAATTCAGAGTTTTTCTTTTTCTACAAGGGTTTTATTACCAAAGATAAAAAAAATCAGTCTACCCTACAATTTACCCATAGCTGGGAAAAAAAGAACAGATGGATTCATTCCTTTCCCAAGGACAATAGAGCAAAGTGCAATGTAAACAGCCTCATCCAGGATTTCAATTTGGGTTGCTAATTCCATTTCCTAAGACAATAACCATTATGCTAAGCAATCCAATGAGCACCTTAATGAAGATGGATACACAACTTATATGAATGTATATCTATTGTTTTCTACAATGAAAAGAACTCAAATGAATATCATACCAACCAAAGTATCTTGGTTTTCTTGAAATAGTTTTATTGATGTGTAAATTAATGAAAAACAATACAAAAAAATCATTCTTATAATGTAAACAAATTTAAATTTACATAATTCTAACAATAATTAATAATTATAAATTTTATCTTATTAAAAAATAAATCAGCAATCCATTTTTTTCATAAAAAATATATTATCTGATATCAGTTTAGTATGTTCTTGAAAATTTGTGATGATTTGTTAAACGGTCCTCTTTGAGGGTCAATTTTTATGTCCAAATCTACATAGTAGATATTTAATAGACCCTATTATCCACTGCTCCTAGCTTGTCCACTAGACTGCACCTAGTGTTTCACACAGAGCTGATGTATAAAAGTCTTTGCTGGGTGGCCAACACAGGTGTGTCCATGCGTAGGAGTCCATGGAAGATTATCGTTCACGAGTTCATTCTTACTTCTCCGGCAGTGGCCAGTATGTCTTGTCTGTCTTATTTGAACGGTTTGTGAGATAGGAAGTAAGTGGCAGTACAGGTGCTCTTTTGTAGGGAGCTGCTTTCAAGATTTGTTTAAAACAACATGAGGCATTCTTCTATAGCTTCCAACTAGTTTTTTCTCCAAGGTTTTCATTAAGTCCAGGTTATACAACCTTACAGTAGTAGCGGCATCACCACAGTTTGGAAGAAATCCTGTTTTATTCTATCTAGAATCAGATTTTCATATGATTGACAACCTGTCAATAGCAGTCCATGCCTTCCCTATGTGTATGCTCACTACTTTCAGTAAATGAGATATTGCTACTAAGGTATGTGAACGGGTCTACTAATTTCAGGAGTTTGCCACTTACAGTGGAGATGGCTTAATCTTGTTTAAAACACATGAACTCTTATCTAAATTCATAGAAGCCAATGCCTCTTGCTGCACAGCAAGGATTTGGCTTGAGCAGGTGTATTTGCAAGAAGTACAAGATAATCTGCATAGTCTGCATCTGTATTAGTTTCAGCAGGATATTGTCAGTTTCTAGTCTTTTTTAATATGAAACTATTTTTTTTATTTGATCAATTGATGTTCATAGTACATAATCTAGGCAGATTATTAATAAATGTGGTGCAAATGTATCTCCTTGCAAGATACCAGCAACAACGTCAAAGAAGTAGGTGTCACCATCAGGTGAGTGATACATTGCTTTCCTATTTTTGTAAAGTACTAAACTTAGCTTATTCTTACATAAAAGGCCACAAAAATTGGGAATAGTAGGATTGGATGGTTGGGGGAGGGATTTGTCAAGAGTAATTATTTGCAAATCTAGTTAAACCACAACTCTAGTCATAATATCCTTAACATATGCAGTTAAAACTAGAAAGGTCAGATCAGAACAATATTCACTTATGCTCAAAACCAGAAATTAATAAAAGAGACATTGAAATTAGGATGTTACTAAACTTTGCAGTTTAAAATGTAGAGAAAAAATACCCTTTACTTCCAGAAGTAACAAACAAAAACAAGAGACATTGTTTGTACTTGTGGTGGAGATTAGTAAGTATATTCCAAAAGGTTTTTATGAATTCATAAAATTTGAGTATAATACTAAAGTTGACACTTAGAATCCATTAGGTAGGCTACACCAAATCTTTAACTTTTGGTCTAAAGTAAACATTAGCCAAAATTTCCTATCCAGAAATCAAAAAAAAACAAACTGTAATATGAACAATGAACATCAGCGGGTAATATACATTAACTTCTTGATATTAATTAACTTATAGATCTTCATAAAGCAGTGTTTATTGCTCTAATAAAACATGGGACAGATAAATCTATGGTCAGTCTATGTTACTTAAAATCTCATATATAGGGCAGGTTTTCAGTTAGAGCTCATAGTATAGAAGTGGTTCTCATTGGAAAGTGGACACTTACCTCCATTTCTGAAATTCGATTAGTAAAGTTTGGGATTGCAGCAGCTGGGCTGTTCAGATCTTTTCGAATGTAAATTCTTTGAGTGGATGTTGCCATAGTTGTAGGAACCTTCTTTTCAGAATCAGGTGGCTTTCTCTCCTGCTGTACAGCTGGAAAAAAAAGCAAAAAATGTGCATAGAGAACACCAAGGGAAAAAGATGGATATCATTTGATGGTGGAGCTGCTTCCTTAATGAAGAATAGAAGAAAAAAAATCAATTTTTTCTACTTTGGGCACCATGAATATCCCCGATTTATTACCACTAGTGCATTTCATTCATAAGTTATAAATTCTTTTAGTATTGGTTGTTTATCTAATAAAAAGAATGAAATTTACAATATTGCTTGTGATTGTTTTGCCTTTTATTCTCTTAAGATCTAACAAGGATTTGAATTTTTATTAAAGACATGCGCATAAATCTCTAGTCAGCAGACATCATAGCCTGTGATCCTAATACCTAATCTGGTACAAGTTAGAATTTGAAGTCCATATTAGAATATGTGTGATGTCACAGAAACTTAACTTAGACATTCAAATCTAACTCCCATAATGATACAATATGCCTTAAAATCAATTGTTATTCAAGTAACTTAAATTGTTTATTTTGTATTTCAATTGATTAAATTATTTGATTAATTTTATCAAATATTTTGAATTATTGCAAGATGAATTAATCTGCACTCTTTTTTTTAAAAAAAAGTCATTAATTTTTACAGTAATGAGTTCATACATTTTGGCAATATCACCCACTTTCAAATATAGACTGCAAGTTTGTACTAGTACTCATAATTTGAAATCAAAAGAAAATGGAAGAAAAAAAACTGGTTTATTTTGTGAAATCACTTTTAAGCACTTGTTATCAATTCAATTTGTTATATAAAAATGGTTCAGTCTACAGTGTAGATTTTGTTTTTGATTCTTTTGTTTTGTTTTCTGAAGAGATAATTTTACAAATCGAGTAACACTGCCACACAGACTAAAATATATCAACAAAAAGCAATTTCTAGGTCCTGCACCAATGGTTAAAATATACTCAATTTCTAACAGTTCATAATTTAAGAACTTGTAGCTTAATGATGAACATATATACTCAAGAAGCCTTTTAGAAAGAAAAGTACAAAATATTCACAAAAAGGTAATTGTTCTCAGGGAAAAAAACCAAAAAAAAAAAAAACATGGCAGTCAAAGGTAGCAAAAACAGTTCATTTGCCAAGCTCATCAGAAAGAAAAACTGACCAATCAGATTCAATTATCAACAAGCAGATAACATTAGGCACATTAAAAAATGCAGATGTTCATAAGAGTGATGATTAAAAATATCTAGTTATCTCTGGAGTGGTTAACAAAATATTAGTTAGGAGTCTGGGAAAGTCCATATATTTCTTCCAACTATATATTTATGGGTCATAACAAAGAAAATATTTTCCTTGTGAACAAAATTGACATTATGCTTTATTCTTGAGTTGAAATTCAAAACAGTTCTAGACTAGTGGCAATTAGTTTTACTAAGAATTCACTGGAATTAATTTTGTAAAAATTTTATATATATGTGTATGTGTGTGTAGCGAGAGAGAGAGAGAGAGAGAGAGAGAGAGAGAGAGAGAGAGAGAGAGAGAGATCAAAAACAAAAAACAATTTTCTTCTTCCCTAAGATCCAAGAACTACAATGTCAATAGAAAATAGTGTGCACTTTTAGAAAGTTTAAAATTAGTTAATATAGATAACCAATTTGATAAGCAATACACAGATTAGAAATTATTTCTGGTGGAAGTTTTTTTTTTGTTTTGTTTTTTAAAATAGAGAATTTCTTCATTTCCAAAGTAGCATTTTTCTTATTAAAGATACACTCCCTTAAAAGCCAACTTTGGCAGGTTAATGGTTTGGTTTATTTGTTTAATGGCAGATCAACCTTTTAGGAGTTTATCTAATGCCAAAATTTGATTCATTTGTAAATGTTTGATTGCAATCCAAACTATATTTTCAATGTTCCATTGTATTTTTAAAAAAATTGTACTTTATTTCTTGTCTATAATCATTTGTTTACATATGATATTAAACATTCCAATTGATTTACCAACAATTATGGGGTTTCATGTAACTATTCCAATTTAATAATAATCATTTGTTTGAACACAGTTCCAAGTATTCCTATTTGTAAGCAATTATATGGTTTCATGTAATAATATTTATAATCCTTTGTAAACAATTATAGCCACAAGTAATTATTCTTAATACAAATGATTTATACACAGTTATATGGTATCAAGTATTCCTATACAATATAAATAATTAGAAAACAAATCTACTTGATTTTATTCATTTAACAGCATATCAATTCTTTACGGGTTATTTAATGCCAAAATTTGATTCGTTTGTAAATGTTTGATCACAATCCATATTCCATTAAAATCCTTTTTTAAATTGTGCTTTTTTTCTATAATAATAATTTGCTTGCACACAGTTAAATGGTTACAAGTATTCCAATCTAATTCTATTTAATAATAATGATTCATTTGCACACAGTTACAGAGCTTCACACAGTTCTATCAAATACATATAATTTTTCAAACAAAATTTATTTGACGCATAGATGGGTCTCTAATAGGTACTACTACACCAAGTTAAAGTGGACATGGGAGTAATGGCAACAGAACTTGAGCTATACTACCAGATACTATTTAGTGTCATACTCAGGACACCAGCACCACTGTCAGTTCGATATTTTATAGCAGAAAACAACTGTTTCAAAACATTATTTCAAAACCTCTAAATCAAGAAAATCTTATGATAATGAATATAAATGAAAATACAGACCAGCAAACAGAACATTGTGTTAACCTCAAATATATTTACACACAACATGGCACTAGAAATTTAACTATTGTCACATATGGCACGGTGCTAAGAATTTATCTATAGTCAGATATGATGTAGCTTTAGAAATTCAATTGTAGTCACATGCAGAAGTAAAAGAATTTGCAAATTTGACTGAGAACTGATTTTTTTTCTTGAAATTAGACAATTCTAATAATGATAACTACTCAATAGAGAGGGGGGCTGTTTTTGCAGTGTCATTGTACCATACAAACAAATATCAGATCATTAAAACAGAGATATAACGTTAATGAACAATTTCATAATTATGATGTTCCACTCATTTGAGAGTAAAAGCTAAACAAGAGTCAAGGGACGAGTTCTTATGTTGTCAAACTGATTTGAGAAAAAGTTAATAAATAATTCTTATTCTGACTAAAGAGACTATAAGGAAGTAAAATTTTGATTTTATATTTCTAACATGTCATAAACAATGTGCAAAGAGAGCCTGACTAATCTAGAATATGTATTGTTAACTAATTATCAAGTATTCAAGACTAATATACTCATCAATTATATCATTTGATAGAAGCAAATCAAATATACCAAAAATATTAATATCCAATTCTATAAAAATATTAAAACAAAATATATTCTCCTTTTTCAGTAAAATAATAGAGGCATTATCAGGTGGTGTTAAAAACTTGGCACAACTAAGATTTTTTTTTTTGGGGGGGTAGAGTAATAAGGAAACTTTATTTGCCATATATATATATATATATATATATATATATATATATATATATATATATATATATATATTGGGTTACACCAAAAACTTTTCAGAGCACACTTGTACATAAAAACTCATTATCTCCTAAGCTTGTAAAATTTAGAGCCTGTAGGTACAGGTTTTAAATTCTTACTTTATTTAGAATAATTTTAATATGTATTAGGTTGTAAAAGAGCTGATGGCTGTTTTACTGTAATAATTTTAAAATTGTCGTTACAGCATAGCTCAGCATTTACCTTACTTTTCAGTCTTTTCTCTTTCATTTCAGGAATATTCAGTATTACACTTAATGATTTTTTAGATGACCTTTAAAATTCAGAGTAAATGATTCCCATTTGAGTGATCATTTGATTGATTTTAACAGCATGTCAACTGTCTGGGGTTATTTTATGTCTTGAGGTTAGAGAATCATGTACATCATATGTTTATATTTATATATTTTGTGTAGTTGTTTCTTAATACAATCATAACTATAGTTTCAATGTTCTATTGCATTTTTATCTGTCTATAATCATTTGGTTATAAAGTATTTTTATCTAATACAAATAATTTGCACACAGTTGTATGGTTTTAAACCCTCCCATCCAATGCGAATAATTCATACACAATTTCAAGCCACTATTTCTATGAAATAATAATCAGTGTCTACACAGTTATATAGTTTTGTGTATTCTTATGCAATACAAATAATTTTCTAACAGATGTATTTGATCCAGATGGGACCTTAACAGTTTCTACCCACCACTCTAGGTCAGAGTGAATTTAGAAGTAATGGCAATGAAGATGTGACTCCACACTCCCACATTTTAGTGGACACAAAAAGATGGTGCCTATACAAAAACCAGGATTACACCATAAGAGGATAATGCACTATGGTTTTATTTGTTCAAAAGCATATCAACTCCTTCTGGGATATTTAATTCCAAAATATGATTCATTTGTAAATGTTTAACTATAACCACAATGATGTTTTCAACGTTTCATTTCTTTTTAAATTGCACTTTGTCTATAACACTGGTTTACAAAGAAATTGAGGCAAGCACAAAAATACCCGTTTTTACCTAATTTGAGGGTGCTGAATTCAAATTTGAAATCCGTTTTTACTTATCACCGCTAGTTTTTTTTAGATATGCATAGTGTGCATTTTGTGCATATATGGTACATAAAGGCATATATGAATTCAGGGTTAATTCTAACATTGTGAGATTTATGGCTTATTTTTTTAGTTATTATGCACTAAATGAAAGTGATAGCATTACATTATATATATATATATATATATATATATATCAAGACGGATTTTGACAGTTAAGGCACCAGGTCTCAATCCACACTCTGGCAGTCATTGGAAGAGGTTGTCTCGCAGGTGGCACAGGAGGTTGGTGTCCCTCAACTATCGTGTTACACATCTTTGGGTAACTAAATATCAGTATTACATTTTCAAATGCACATTTAGTTTTACTTTGTTATATTTTCAGATTCTCCAATGGCTTCAAGCACGTCAAAATGTCGAGGATGCCTCAACAAGGCCAATTCTTTCTGCTATGTGTGTGGGGACTTCACAACAGTTGCACAGTGTTGAACCATCACTTCCCTCCTCAGAACCGCCTACTTTCACAATTTTGACTGTAAAATTGGTGATCAGGACAAGTCTTGGGCTCCACACATCTGTTGTAAACCTTGCTACAATGGACTAACTGCATGGTTTAATGGCAAGAAAGCGGCTTTCAACTTTGCAGTCCCGATGGTTTGGAGAGAGCTGCGAAACCACGCATATGATTGTTATTTTTGTTTAACTAATATAACTGGTTTCAATGCATCTTCTAGGAAAAAGATCAAATATCCCAACCTTTGATCTGCTATGAGACCCGTTCCCCATTCAGATGATCTTCCTGTACCCACACCTCCAGTAAATAAGGATCTTCTTTCCTCATCAGATGAAGAAATGCCTTCAAGGGAGGATTCAGCCGAGTCAATATCTTTGGAAGATACTGAATCTACATATTCAGGAACAAGTGGCAATGAGCCACACTGGATCACGCAAGAAGACCTGAATGATCTTGCTCGTGATTTGTATCTGTCAAAACAGCAGTCAGAGCTCTTGGCTTCTCGGCTTAAACAGTGGAACCTAGTCTAGGAAGATGTAAGGATCACCAGTTTCAGGAATCGGAACAAATAAGGTCATTGGTCTTCTTATGGGTATGCAAGTGGGCTTCACAAAGTACTGTTGTTTTCTCTGTCTCTGGGATAGTCAAGCTGTATCCCAGCATTACAAGCAGAAAGACTGGGGGTCTAGAAGCACTTTTGTTCCTGGCGAACACAGCCTCAAGGAGAACCCTCTGGTGGACATGAATAAGGTGCTTCTTCCTCCTCTTCACATCAAGCTTGGTTTGATGAAGAATTTCGTGAAGGTGTTGCACAAAAATGGTGCTGCCTTCCAACACTTGTCTACTGTGTTCCCAGGTCTTAGTGCTGCTAAGCTCAAAGAGGGCATCTTTGTTGGACCTCAGATCCGAGAAGTGCTGAAGGATACTAATTTTGAGGAGCTTCTTAACTTAAAGGAACTGAGAGCATGGGAAGCATTTAAGTCAGTCTGTAGTGGCTTCCTTGGTAACACACGTGTACCAGATTACCAAGCCTGTATTGAAAAGTTGCTAAAGTCTTACGAGGATATGGGGTGCCGAATGTCACTCAAGATTCATTTTCTCCATTCCCACCTCAACTTCTTCCCGCCAAACCTTGGAGCAGTGAGTGATGAGCATGGAGAAAGATTCCACCAAGACATTACGAAGATGGAGAGCAACTATCAAGACAAATGGAACCCCGGCATGATGGGAGACTTCTGCTGGATGCTCTTGCGTGACATCCCGGAGGCAAAATACACCAGATCTTCTAAGAAAACACACTTTTGACTGTCTGTGGTACTATGAATTGTGTAACTGTGTCATCCAAGTATATTGATTCAATCAGTGTTCTTTTATCTATCCTGTTTTATCTGTTATAAGCTGCTGCAACTCTTGAAATATGCACATATATTCTCTGTTTATACTAAAATGAGACTATTTAAAAACCAGAAAACTAGAGGTGATAGAGCAAAACTATTTATAAATTTGAATTCAGTACACCCAAATTAACAAAAAACACCTATCCCCATTCTTACCTCAGACCAAAAATTTATTTTTGTAAACCAGTGTAATCATTTATTTGTATATAGTTCCATATCATATATACTTATTTAATATTATAATCTATACACAATTATGTGGTTTCAAGTAACTATTCTTATTTGATAATAATAATAATAATAATAATAATAATAATAATAATAATAATAATAATCAGTATAGGTTCAAATAAATATTGAGATAAATTTGTAATTCATACAAATAATTTGCACAGATAAATGGCTTCAAGTATTCCTATCATTAATAATTCTATTTAATAATTATTAAATCTATTTGTAAAGGTTTGATTGTAATCATTTTTTTAAAAATAACACTTTGTCTATAGTAATAATTTCTTTGCATACAGTTATATAGAATCAAGTATTCCTATCAAACAGAAATAATTATCACGCTAACTTGCTGGACTGTGACATTGTAGTAGGTGAATTAAAAACTTATGCTATTACGTTCACTTTCAGATTAATATTGTGATGTGCTGCACTGCCTGCTACCATGCACTGTCAGAATGTCAGATCCAACACTGTTGCATTCAGCAGGTAAATAACACAGTGCATGTTACTCAGGAGACAACAGAATCACAAGGAGAAAGAAAAAGATGAACAAACTAGTTTTCAAAGGACCAAACTTGTTCATGAATGGATGTATGTGTGTCACTTCAGGACTTTTAAATGACGCTGATTTCTCCCAACTTGGCATGAAGTGTAAACTCTAACTTGCCACTGCTGCTATGTCTCTGGAACAGCGAACCACAGACTATATTTCATGTCCCACAGGTCACTGCAAAAAACTCACCTCTTGGGACTTCTCACAAACAACAGTGGTACCAGATCTTTTCCCTCACCTTAGAATGGGACAGGCTTTTATAGTATTCACCAGGGTAGTCACGTCTTCCAGAATTTTCTGGACCATTCCACTCTAATCAAGAAACAGGAAGTGCTAGGTCATTTCCTGTTTCTCTGTTCCTTTTCCCACAGGCAAACTCTGCTTATTTATGGGTTTGAACTACTTCCTCTTCCCTTGTCTTGTCACATACCTTGTCAAAGGTCCATAACAGGAAAGATAAAGCCCTTTACTACAACTTATCTTCTACAAGGATTGATTTGCCATTAAGAAACCAAAGAAAGAAATTAATTTACACATTGATATTTCAAGTGTTCTTATCTAGTGCTAATTTATACACAATTGTATGGTTTCAAGTAACTGATTAAGCAATTATAGCTGCAAGAAAACATTCTTAATGCAAGTAATTCCTATCAAATACAAATAATTTTCAGGCAGATCTATTTGAACAATAGATGGAACCCTAACAGGAACTACCACTATTTTCAAAGTGGACCAAGGATTAATGACAATGAAGGATTAACTCCAAACACTACAAAACTCAAGAACTGAAGTGTCACCACTGAATGCAATTTAGTGTCATAAACAGGACACTATCTTTTTGGTGGGAGTCTTATCCTTCTTCAGAGGATTAAATATGCAAAACCCCTCAAACAGGACTAGCTCTGTGTTATGAAGAGTGTTATCCATTATGAACAGTTGCATGAAAACAAGTCTAATGAAATTATCAATTCAGAGTAATATTGTTATCAACTTTCACATTCAGTTTTACTCCAACAGATGTTCTTAGTATAGTTATCATCATAAGAAATGGAATTGGCAACCTAAAATCAAATCTGGATAAGGCTGTTTGCATTTTACCTTGTGCTAATGTCCTTGGAGAAGGCATGAATTCACCTCTTCTCTCTCCAGCTATAGATAAATAGTAAAACAGACCAAGTTCTTTAACCATGGTTTAGTAAGCAGCCAAAGTGAAGGAAAACTAAAATCAAATCAGCTTTACTCTATTTAAAAATTGACCTTGTGTCATATCCTGCCTGTGTTGGAGGGGTTGGGTAAATACATACACAAGTTTTTTTATTGAAAAATCAAGCTTCACTGGTCATTAAGATATGCTGCTCTTACAGGATAATACAAGACCACAAACGACAAAATGCTTGCAGGAAAACATTTTGACTTAACCACCCTAATCTTCTGATCTTGATCCACCTTGGATGATCTTTAAAGCAATTCCAGGATGGGAAACCATATGCTAATTACAAAGAGATGATGTTTGCTTCAAAAGAATTTTTTGCCTAAGGCAATCAGAACTTGTTTGTTGATGAAATTATAGGATAAAATGAAGGAAATTATTACCTCAAATTAAATTTCTTATTGATCATTAAGTTTAAGTCTATAAGTATGTGTCTCCAAAGAAAATAAAAAGGAAAAAAAAAAAAAAAAAAATCACAGGAATTACTTTTTAACCAATTGTTTTACTTTTTAAATAGCCTACCACTTTTTTCATGTTGCAATTGCAAGGTTTATGTAATCTGAAGATTAAACACACAATGAAATCTGTTAATATAAATATTAAGGAAAAACTGGGAGAAATGTTTACGAATATAACAAAATTGTAACAGCTGTCTATGATGATTCTATCAAGTAAGAAGTGAAGGTCTCTAATTAGCATTTCATTATTATTACAATTACATTAAAAAATAGTGCGGTGGGTGAGTGTCAATGAACCTGTTGGATTCCTGTTTCAATGATGAATATCATCATTGAAACAGGAATTCAACAGGTTGATATGTATTTCAGTATGTTATGAAATACTGTGTGAGTATTAATATAATACTTTTATTAAAAAAGAACGAAGGGATTCTAAAAAGCATTTTATAGTTCTGTAATATTTAGAATTCAAATGAAAAATAAACATTAGCTGAAACACAGATACAATAAATATGTAGACACACACACAAACAGATGAGAATCTAATGTAGAGATTCAAAACCTAATAATTGCAATAAAAAGAATGATTCAAATTTAGTATTCCATTTGATTACATGTATACATATGTTTATACATACTTGTGCAAATTTGTATGAATTCATCTAAACATACATCCATATACAAGTATACACACACACACACACACACACACACACACACCAACTTACATAAAAAAAAAGTAAAGTTAGTGATTGTAGTCGTTGGTGACCCGAAGGTTCCCTTTTTAATAGCTACTACTGCATATGCATATATATGTACAGACATATCTATGTGTGCATGTATATACATGTATGTACTTATATACACATACTTATACACATAATACATATACACACATACATGTAAAAACATATATCCATACATATACATGCATATATACATATGAACAGACATACATAGACAAACACTCATAGACATCACATGTTTATATATATATACCTACATACACACACACGGTCAGATAGATACAACACACATCTAATATATACATGTATAAAATACATATAAATATACATATGAAAAGTTATATAAGAATACACTCATATATATATATATATATATATATATATATATATATATATATATATTACACAGGAAGATTAGTACAATATATATATTAGTACAGGAAAATTTATACAAACAAAGGATTAACGGAATCATCAGTAAAGAGGGGGAAAAATAATTAAAAAAAATAAAACTGCGAGGACCCTTTCATCATGCAAGAACGCCGGAAAGTGTAAAAAACAGGTAATCAATATAATGTAGAAAACGATTGGGTGACGAAAAAAAAAAAAAATTTATGTCTCAGCAGTGTCTAATGCATCTCCCAATACATTCAAAATGTGACTGCTTCTCTGTCTACATAGAGAGGAGGCAATCTATAGCAATATAGATTGCCTCTAAGATGTTAAGTTGTACTTTGTCCCTAGCTCTATGTAGAACAGAAAAACAGTCATCTTGATAATTGGTCCTGCAGCTATTTATGGCTAACAAATGTTCGCTGATATCCGAGTCCATAGCCTGAGATTGCCCAGATGTCTATCAGCCTTTATTTAAAATATCTCTGGGTTCTGCTGTCTTATTCAAACCTCCAAACGTTAACAAGTATGACCTATATATGCCGAATTACATCGGCAATTAAATTTATAAATTAATAAACTCTGTTTCAAGATAGGCAGCACATCCTTATGTATGGAGTTAAAGGCCGTCTTAGTGGTGAAAATTGATCTAACTTTAACAGCATGATAACAACGGTACACAGAGGAGGCAAATTTCTCAGCAAAGGACTGGCTAGTAGGACCAATCCAAGGAAGTCTGAAATAAACAGGACATTTCAGTGGTCCAAAAATCTTGTTCTTATTTTTAAACCTAGTCACTGTTAAGTTAATATTATCATCAATGACTTCTCAGGATACCCTTTATTGATGAATATATATATATATATATATATATATATATATATATGTTTATGAACACATAAGTACTAACATACATACATATAAAACATCATTTCTCTCTCTCTCTCTCTCTATATATATATATATATCCAAAGAAGATGAATTGGGAATGTTTCTATTTGAGAATAAAATGAGAGAATTCTTATAAATCTCCAGATTAATTATCATACATTCAATGTATGATAATTAATAAATAAATTTCATACAGAGCAAATTCAATATAATTGAAAAACTCAATAAACCATTATTCAACTATTATTTATTTAAGTTGGCAACTTAATAAAAGAAACCAACTCCTACAGATAACCATCAAACAATGGAAAGAAAAAAACATATTTTATAATTTTTGAAATAATTTTTTTCAAAGGATTCTTACTCATTCACAAGAGAGAGGACATGGGCTAGGAGTTAGTGTCAAAACAGGATGTAATATCATTGTCTGCTGTCCTTTATCCTTATATATCTAAAAAAAAATTTTTAAATACATCTATTTTATTTTATAAAAAATATCTCTATTTATTCATTTGAGGAATATGTGATAAACACTATAACTAATATCAAACTTATCTTGTTTAGTTATGAAATTTTCTATATAGGTTTCCATTATTAACATTTGTCGACAAGCTTAAATCTATTATTATGGCTGCATTTAAATATTACTTCCTTAGGTTTTTTTAAAAGTTGACTAATAAATTTACAAAGAATGATGCTAATTTTTTCCTACAGGCAAGGGTTACATCTACTGTTAAAGGTTTGAGGAGTAGTTGATTTCTAAATAAATCTCCACTTAATTTTAAGTGGATATTTATAAAGAAATATATATATATATATATATATATATCACAGCATAATGGTTAAATTGTTCACCAATGACTCAGAAGACCAGGGCTCAATCCCAGGTCAAGTCATACCAAAAACTCAAAAAATGGTACTTGATGCCCTATTGCTTGAAATTAAGCATTATAAGGTACTGATTGAGGGCAAGTGAACCCCCCCACACACACACACATGTATGTATATATAAAAAACACACGCACACACACATATATAAACATATGTACATATATAACATAAATATATATACATATATGAAGAATAAATAAATACACCGAAAGAGTTTTAAAAAGTAAAATTTTTCATTGTCTGAATAGACTTATCCTTCACTATGGAGGAGGAAAAAGACAATACGATACCCTTTCTTGACATGTTGGTCCAGAAGGGCCCTTCTTCCTTTATTACTAGTGTGTACCATAAGCCAACTTTCACAGACCCATACATTAGCTGGGACTCTTTTGTCCCGAAATCTAGGAAGATTAACCTAGTCAAATATCTAACTCATCAAGCACTGATGATTTTTTCTAAAAGTAGGATCAATGCAGAAATTAAAAAGATTACAGATATGTTTCTGAGGAATAGATAGCCAGACGTCATCACAAGTAATATTAGATCAATGTAATACAAATTTAATTCCATCAAATTGTTTGGTTCCTCAAAATATCTGGTATAAGTAAAGATATCTTGAATTGGGGATGTTAGACAGCTTTTTGTTGATAAAAATCTCTGGGTTGGTTATGCACTACATTAACTCTGTTATGGTGAGAACCATCTTTACCACTAAACCTAGATTTCATTCTTCCCAAAACTTACCTAGACTGCAGCAAAGTAATATGGTTTATAAATTTCAATGCCAGTGTGTATATAGGTGGGACTATTCAAAGACTGGAAGTTTGAGTTAAGCAGCATGACCCACTTGAATTAATTAGATGACCTCAAAACACTACATCCGGGTCTTTTCAGGTACAAGAATCAGCCATTGGTAACCATTTAGCAGAGCAATATATATGTATTACAAATTATTCAGATAATCATCTCTCTGTCTTGTATAAAGTGAGGAGCAAAAAACATCTAACCTTTTTAGAGGTTATAGCTATTACACTATATTACCCTACTTTGTGCAAGCAGAGAAGAAAATCTAACATTCTTTATCTGTTTGGGGAATTTGGTGAAAATCATAGCATCTGAGGTTTTCTTTATTTTTTTTAAAAAATACACCCCACCATGGTGATTGAAAAATTTTACCTTTTTAAAACACTTTGGTGTATTTATTGAAAACGCACCAGAGGAAGGGATTCCCCCAATTTGTTTTATTATTTTAGAATGAAATAAATGATTCCACTATTCTTTGTATCGTAATCATCAAATATATATATATATATATATATATATATATATATATACACACACACACATGTATATTTATATATATATTTGCATATATATCATGATTAGGACATGTTACTAGCATGGATTCGCTTGACTCTCACTATTCATTCTTATCATCCATCACTTCCAGCAGGTCTTCTAGACTATATCCTGTGTCTATAGAGAGATTTAGTTTGTAAGTTCTTGTTGGTCAGCTAGTTTTTTCTTAATAATCTTTCTGTGCATCCATATAGTAGAATTGACACAACTGCTGCTTGGAGGAAATTGGGTTTTATCTTATTGGATAGAACAGACTTTCGTATGATCAAAAACCTATCAATAGTAGTTTATGCCTTTGCTAGGCGCATTTTCATGTCCTTTTCAGTTAATGAAACACTGCTACCAAGAGAAGTGAACTTGTCCACTAATTTTAGAAAACCACCACTTAGTGTGGAGATGTCTCCTACTTGACTAAATAACATGTACAATGTTTTGTCTTCATTCACATGAAGGCCAATGCCACCTGCTGCCTGCTCCAGACTATGCAGCAGGGATTCAGCTTCATTAGGTGTATTAGCAAGAAGGACGATGTCATCTTCATAGACTGAGTTTGTAATAGTTTGTGCAGGGTACCATCACTTTGCATTTTTTAGTGCAGAGTCATTATGTTTCGTTAGAACTCTCAACATTCAAAGTACATAGTCTACGCAGATTATCAATATATATGGGACTAATGTATCCCCTTGCAGAACACCAACAACAATGTCAAAATGTCTGCTTTACCTCTCATTTGCTTTTGATATTTGATATTTTTGTTTCCGCGCGCGTGTGTGTGTATAAAGAGATGGAGGGGGGAAATATATTGGTCATTATTTTTTACAAATAATTTTTGTGTGTATATATGTGTGTGTGTGTGTGTGTTTGTGTCCATTTGTGGGTGCATATGATTCATGGTTTATTCAACTCAATTTTAAATTTATCTATAATTTTTTTTTCCTTTATTTGAAGTAGCGAGTAGTCGTTAGTTTGGTATATGGGCATTATTTTAAATTCACCTTGACTACATTTGTATAGTTCTTTCAATACATTTAATTTTTTGTTTTCTGTTATTATAATATTGCTCCTATGAAGTTATACTCTTGTTTTAAGGGCCAGTGTTAAACCAATGTATATTTAGTAGTCTTTAATTCCTTTGAATTTTGTTTACATTGTTTATTGTAGCATTTGGTAACCCTTTGAGTTGTGTTTTCTCCAACTATAGAAGAGGTGAGTATTCTTTTAAGATTTTTGGGCAGTTTCTGGCTTTTAATGATTTTTGTTGTGTCTAGTATTTCGCTGATTTTGTCATTGTTTTTAAGTTTTTGTACAATTTTTATTATTTCTGGGAATAGTTTGGGGTTCATTTTGTTGCGACGTATGCTAGGAGTTTCTCGTCGTGTTTTTTCAGGTTCCTTAATTCTCATTGAGGTATTTTTTCTGTTAATTTGAATCTCTTATATATTAGTATCGTTCAGTATCCTCTCTAGTTTATGGTTGTGTCTAGTTCTTTAAGGCAAGTTTTTTTGAGGTTTTTATCTGTGATTATTGTGTGTATTCTATGAGCTAGAATGTAAGGGATGACATTTATAGTTTTTAGGGCAGGGACTTTTGAAGTGAAGATATGGTTGGGTGTAAGTTCATTTGTGGGAGATATCTGTGAGGATTTGTCCATATGTTTTTTTATAAAGATGTCAAAACATTGCAGTTTTTTTTAGCTGTGTTCCAAAGTAAATTTTATTTTGGGCCGTAGGTTCTGTATTAGGTTGTGTAATTCGCTAATGTTTCGTCAAACATTTCCAGGATATGAAGCAAGCATCAAAATGACTTTTCCATGATTAGGTATATACTACTTTTATGTCACTGCCGTATATTTAACCTATTATT